>MU866277.1:0-58763 GCA_033296915.1 Triangularia setosa | reverse complement strand
GATTCCTCATCAAGGATCTTGAGGCCACTGAAGATTATTAAAATGAATTGAACCTATGTTGTTCCAAGCCCTGAACTCCAGCCCTTGTCACAACCGCTCATTAGCTTCGGGAGTTTCAGAAAGCAGCCGCCATGAAGCCCATTTCCAAACAATTTCCTACCGGGATGAGCATCCACCAACTTCCTCACGCGTTGCCGGATCTTAGACCGTCTGCGCAATTCCTCGTCAGAGTAATGCCTCCATGCCCCGCTGTCAGCTTCATCGACAGCCACATGTACCGGGCTCGTAAACATCAACTCTAACAACGCCAGGTCAGAGTGCGCATCTAACGCGCCGCACATGGCATCGAAAAAGGTCTCCCATGACATGGGCGCGGCAGCTTTCCGATGCTCCTCGGACGCCGATACGCACGCCTGTGCGTTTTCCAGCACCAGCCTCTGCAGCTTGTTTTTGCGGCTGACGATCAAGTCGACGATGCTTTGGCTGATGAAAACGCCTCTGAGGGTCACTTCCTCCAAAAGAGGCATCAAGTCGGGGTTTTGAAGAGGGGACAGATGGACATGACTATGGGAACGTCGCAGCCAGTCGTCGCTATCTTCCAGCCCAAACAGCAGCCGAGCCTGGGACTCATCGGGCATCCCAAGCCCGCCCACCCCGATGGTCAGCTTCTTGAGCTGGGCCAAGTGCTGAAAGAAGAACTCGTCCATGCGACCTACAGAGTGGGTATAGCCCTCCACCTGGGTGATCATTTTGTTGGCGTGGCCATCGTTCACGTTGGAGACAATGAGAATAACCTCAAAGAATTCGAGCTCGGAGAGATAGTACTTCCACGACTGAGACTGGAATATGGACACCCCGCAAGGGTGCCAATTTTCGAGCACCGACTTTCGAGGCGCGACGCCCTCATCTTTGGATACTTCGTGAAAGGTGTTGCGCCAGAGCCGGCAGATGGTGAAGTTGGACTCACGCTTCCCCACGTCACCCCAGCTCAGCTCTAGGTCCTCGAACATGCCGTCTGCGCCCAGGTGGATGAAGTCTGCCTGCTGGGAGTAGTCATGGGGGAAGCTGATGCTGAAAGTCTCCAGGTTCGGTAAAAGCCTGTCCTCATTTATGGTGCGGGCGGCTCAGAAAATAGCATGGGCGCTCGGGGGAAATTGGTCGCGAGGAAGGCGGGTGTTACCGTTGCGATGTTCCCATAGTTCGGAGCAGGAACCCCAATCTTCCCACAATTCGTACAGCTAATCTTCGTTTTCCTCCTCTTCTCTCCGGGCTTCGTCGTTGTCATCTGAGTCCTCATCCGAGTCAGACTCTGGGGCGTTATCGTCGGGTTTGCCGTCGCGGTGTGGGACGTAGAGGATGCTTGAGTCGAGGCGCAGAATGGGCCGCTTCCAAAGGTCTGTGTCCATGGGGTCGTCGGATTTGTAGGCGTAACCGACAAAGCGGAGGGTCTTGACGTACTTTCCATGGCTTTATGCTGCGAGTAGGGCAGAGTTGGATATGACCGGGGAGTTCGAGAACGCGAGTGTGTGATAGAGAAAAGGCAGGAGGCGCTGGCGAACAGAACGACATGTCCCAGAAAAAGAAACGCGTTCTTCTTGCGAGAGATGGTTGACAATTGCGCTGAAAGTTTCGAAAGGCAGGGTGGCTAGGGGTGTGTCAGAGTCATGGTGACGGTGTTGAAGAGAGACTACATTTGAGGGTTAATAGTTTAGAATCGATGCAAATGTTCCTCAGGACCTCTACACTTTATAGGCTTATTGGATATAAAATGAACACCAGCTCATGAGTACCTTGCCGTAGTCAATTCTGTTGATTTGCCAAAAAGAGAGTGTTGCCTGCGTGCATGAGGCGGACCCCTGGCTGCCTGGCCCCTCGCACTTCAGGACAACAGCTTCGGAAACAATGAACTCCGTACGTGATACCAAAGGCACCATCGTGATTGAGCAACTGTCAAAAACACTAGTGAGAATTGATGATAAGCATTCTGAGACAGCAAATGAGTGTTGCAGACCAACTCTATTCATGATGATAGGGCATGTCTATTCAAGGTTGCATGATCTCAAGCGTGCGCGCCAATAACCATCATATCCACTCAGCTCTTCTCCTTGTCCTCCTTGAGCGACACAATACGGTTCAGAACAATCTTATCGTCTGTGCTATCCGAGTCCATGGCCTAGAATTTCTGATTAGCAACGCCTCACCACCACTGCAATAAACCGAGACACTTACAAAGTACGCAACACGCATGCCCTGGAACCGAACAGACTCAGGACCGCCCTTGCCGAGCTTGTCCTCACCGGCGGCCTCGGGCCACGGAGCCCGCTTCCTGACTTCGTCAAAGCCAGATTCGATCATGGCGTTCGGGTATATGATTTCGCTTTCGGGGTTGAGGTCGTTCAAAAAGCCACCTTCGGCACCGGATGGGTTCTCCGACTTGAACAAGGAGTTGTAGAGGCGGACCTCGCACGTCTTGGATCCCGCACTTTGGGCAGGCACCCACTGGATGAAGGTCTTCGGCTTCTTGCCGGAACGGTCAAAGACGGCCTTGATCTCGGTGACAAGACCAGTTATCTCGTCCTTGGTGAAGCCGGTGGCGGTAATGGGGAAGGGTGCCTGGAGCAAGCCCACGGTCTTGCCTGGAGCCAAGCGGAAGTAGTCCTTGCTGTCGACCTCCCGGAAGTCGGAGCGGTCGATGTACACAGTCCTTGAGAATTTGATCTTGTGGTCGCCCATGGCAGGGGTTTTGGGTGAGAAGGGGATAGTGAGCTCTGTGCCCTCGAAGTCGTCTTCGTTTTCAATGACTACCGGTACGGGGTCCAACACCAGCATCAGACGGGGCACTGTTCGTTCCAGATAGCGCCGAATCGTCTGCTCAAAACGCGACATCTGAATAATGCTGTTGGCGGTTGTCACACCAAGCTCATTAACGAACTCGAGGATTGCTCCAGGAGGACACCCTCTTCTCCTGATTCCAATCAAAGTCGTTGGGGGTATTAGCTCCTGCGTTGCTGTATTGCTCTTGGGGTCAAACTTACGTGAAGTCTCGGATCGTCCCAGCCTCTCACGATACGCTTATCCACGAGTTCCTTCAGCTTGCGCTTGCTGAGTACGGAGCCCTCGATGCTCAATCTGCCATATTCCCTCTGCATAGGCTGGTATTCGACAAGTCGCTGGTTCAGCCACTCGTACGATGTCCTGCTGAGGAAGAACTCCACTGTGCAGAGCGAGTGGGTGATGTTCTCAAAGCTATCACACAAACAATGGGTGAAATCGTAGGTAGGGTAGATGATCCTAGGTGAGAAGGTTAGCAATATGTTGGTGGGACAATGTGTAAGGAGAAAAGTCGGGAGAGGGATTGGACATACCACTTATCGCCAGTCCTGTGATGGGGTTTGTTCAACACTCGGTACGCGGCAAGATCCCACATTTGGGGGTTGGGACTTTTGATGTCCATTTTCATGCGCAGGAAAGCCTCCTTGGGTTTATACTGGCCATCCCGCATGCCCCTGAATTTCTGGAGGTTTTCCTCAACAGACTGGTTGGCATGCTCACATCTATAACGTGGAGTCGCTCCCTTCTCGCCGCCGCGCTGCAGCTTAATTTCACTATCCGAGCAAGAACACACGTATCCGTTTCCCTGCTCAATCAGCTTCTCTGCGAGCGAGTATCTAGAGGTAGAGTTAATGAAAGGGGGCAGAGTGGAAGCACGCGACAGAGGCTTACAGGGTATCGAAGTGGTCACTCGAATATGTAATCTTGTAGGGTTCAAAGCCGAGCCAACGGACCGTCTCTTCGATCGAGGTGAAATCTGGAAATTGTGAGCTACAGGCAAACATAGGGGACTCATCACTATAAGAAACTTACAAATTTCCTCCTCCGCTTCTGGATTTGTGTCGTCGAAGCGGAGGTAACAATGGCCACCGTGATATCTGGCAAACCCAAAATTGACAGCAATAGCCTTGGCATGGCCAATGTGAAGATGTCCGTTGGGCTCGGGGGGAAATCTAGTGAAGACTGGCTTCACTGGACGCTCCTTGTAGACCTCATGCAAGAACCCCTGTTTGAACATGGCATCTGTGTCGATTGGAGAATCTTCGACCTTTTCCTTCTTTGGTGGCGCAGCGGACTTCTTGACCTCACCGGCAGCATTGTTTCCCTCCTTATTCTTGTCTTTTGAGGCCTTCTTTGCGCGCTTGGCTAGTCTCTTCTTCAATTCTCCCTTGGAAACCCACTCGCCGGTCTCCTCATCGAGTTGAAGCTTTGGAGCATTATCAGCTGCGGGGGCGGTGGCGGGTGTAGCGGACGCATCATTGATTTCGAGCTTGGCCGTCGAGTCGGCAATGGAGTCAGCCATGGTGACGGCGTGTAGCGTACTGTACTCGGATTCGGCCGTGTGGTTGATTCGATCGAAGAAACAACAACAACAAAAGTGCGCAGTAGACAGAGATGGTGATTAGAATTGGGGGTGGAGGTGATGTGACACTGTTATCGGCAGTTGCGATGCCGGTGAGTCAGTCAGATATCGTCAGGTAAAATTGTTTGGAGTTGTACCACTGGCACAAAGGGGGGTTTGGAGGGGGTCCATCCGACAACGGCCCCACCTGTTCCGCCTCTGCTTGTCTCTGGGCGATAAGATAAGAATTCCAGACCTCTGATGGAGACTGGCCAGATGTCGATCCTCTGTGTCCGATGGTGTTTTAGTGCCCTGCACCTCTCTGCTGTCAACGTCACTGGACGCAAGCTAGGGGGAGCAGAGGGGGGGCCATTATATGGCCCTTGGATCAGTGACTGCTTGAGACGAACAACTTCCCGGTTGCTTTTGTCTCTACATGTGGCCAGCTAGCAGTTGCTTCTTGCACTAGATCAGCCAGTTTGAGCTCTAGAATTTCATGACCTTTTTATTGTCGCCTCGTCCCGTCGCATGGAATTACCCCGCGATTCTAGAATGGCCACCCACCCCGCATCCGTTGATAGGCTTGCTCAAGCTTTCCCATCGCGCTCCCCATGGGCAGTCCCATTATCAATACCCAGCAGCTTGCTGAGTCTTTTCCCCCACACTCTTTTCCCAGTTCCAGGTTGTCTCCATCAACAACATCCATGCCCTTTCGGCACGTCGCCAAGATGACCGTCCTCAAGGCAGCCGACATCCCCTCGGTCTCCCTTCTCTACAAGCTCCACAAGCTGTCTGCCGCGCCCGCCGACACCAAGCTCGTGCCCACCCTTCTGGGCCCAACCGAGATCCCTCCCCCTTCCAAGTCCCTCAACGACGGTGTCGCCGTGTACCGCGCCGATATCACTTCTCTCGCCGTTGATGCCGTTGTCAATGCCGCCAACCGCTCCCTTCTCGGAGGCGGTGGTGTAGACGGCGCCATCCATCGAGCTGCTGGCCGTGGGCTGTACGAAGAGTGCAAGACGTTGGATGGGTGTAAAACTGGATCAGCCAAAATCACCAACGCGTACAACTTGCCCTGTAAAAGGGTCATTCATGCCGTTGGCCCCGTCTACGACCCGTTGAAACATGATTTAAGTGAGACATTACTGGTTGGCTGTTACACGAGAAGCTTGGAGCTCGCTGTCGAACATCAGTGCCGCACAATCGCCTTCAGTGCACTCAGCACCGGTATATATGGCTACCCAAGTCGAGAGGCTGCCCCCGCGGCGTTGAGTGCCATTCGTCATTTCTTGACGGGCAAGGACGGGGACAAAATTGACAAGGTGATACTTGTTACATTTGAGATGAAGGATGTTGAGGCCTATACCGAGTTCGTCCCGTATGTTGCTCCAAACCTCGTCTTGGCTTGTTCCCTTTGCTGATCAACGAATGTAGGCACTACTTTCCTCCAGTTCCAGAAGACTCGACAGCCAAGCTTGACGCTGAAGCCGATGCCGTTGCACAGGAACTCCCGAGCGTTCCAACCTCGGACCCTGTGGACCCTGAAGAGGCGGACAAGAGATAGGCATGGCTAGACCGGGGAAGCAGTCAAAAGCAGGCGATGGATTAACGGAGTTTCGGAAAAGAAAAGTGGCTCCCAGACATGTTCTGGCACGAGGGCATAATTGGTACCTTAAAGCTTGAGACTCGCGGCCCATGGGAAGGAGAATGATAGGTGGTCTAGAGGCAAAACACAGGAGAGTCCTCAAGGGATTACTTGAGCTGGCGTTATAGGCTGGTTCTTGACGGAACTTGGTATTTACAAGAAAGCGAAAACTTGAACCACATGCTGTGAGGGTGCAGTCCATTGCCAATTACAGGACTTGGCGCCAAGGCTCTAAATAGATTAAGCTCATCGTGGTGGGGCCCCCACAGAACATCCAGCAAGGATCCGACTTGCTCCTCCATCATCTCTGTTCCTGATATCCTCTCGCACTTGTGCAAATTGATGCTTACTGCTTATGAAACGATTTTCACAAAATATGCATGTCCTGCGGCTCCAGATCCGCCAACCTCCCGTTTGTTGTCAGTGCCTTTCGACCTCTCCTTGACATGCATCAAGCTTGAGCCTCGGCCAAACCCCGTTCTGCAGCGCATGAGCACCATTACGCAGAGTGTCAGTGTCTGTCGCCAGGACCTCGTGAAAAATCTCATCATGGCTTCCCGCGCCTGGCCGCCGGGTCTGGCTCAACCAGTCCCCGAAGCCTCGACATCCCAATGGTTCGAGCCCGGTTTCTCAGCATTATCCAGATATGATACGACTTTGGTACCCGATACTGGCATCCGTCGCTCGTCTGGCCGTCTCTGGGACCAATGACTGTGAGCCAGACCACTGTCAGTTGGCCATAGAGGCAGCCCATATTCCTGGACAACTCGAGGGTGTGCGATCTTTTTGTTCGGGCTTCACTCTGCCCGTTTTATCTCCTACCACGCCGGTACCAAGCTTCATCTCCGCTGCTTGTGTTCAAGACAAAGATGCCTTTGTTCATGCTCGAATCTCTAGGGCCTGTTCCTGTTTTGTTTTTGCCCCTTCGCCAACGATAGAATGCCTGCCGGTATCCATCACTGCACCATGTGCCATTGTGAGTAGCTCTTGGTCTTCTCAGAAAGCATCTGATCCATCTGGTATGCTCCCCCTTCAACCTGGTGGGTCGGAGTTGATGATTAACTGACCCGACTGGAAAGCAACGCCGACAGTGGCAGCTGAGCTGGCTTATGAATGTCTCAACTCCGTGCCCCTCCATAAAGAGGCAGCTATCGAGCTTGTCGACGCCATTGAGCCTTATTTGGAATGGCAAAGTGACTCCGCCTACAAAGCTGAACCCCCCGAGGACTACTTCTTTCCGCCTTTCGATATGTTCTCTGCGTTGGCGCAAGTCCGGGAGAACCTAGTGGCAGATATTTATGTTAGCGAGTACGATTTTCAGGAGGATCTGTATGTCTCGGTCTTTTGTCCCGGCCACGATGGCCATTTTGTCTTTTATCCAGATGCTTTGACCCGCGTCTTTGAGTGGAGGCGACAGCGCTCTCTGGTTTCTATCAGTGAAGATGGAACTTCGTTGCCAGTGATCAAGATATATGGTATGTATCTGAACAGTGTTTACTCGATATGCATGGCTATCGTTTTGCTGACCACTCGCCAGAGGATATCATTGCTTCACTGGAAACTGCGTCAATAGTTAGTCTTATCAACGGCGTTGACGCAGCTACCTACGTGGCTGAAACCATTTACAAGGCAACTTACAACCGAGATCCAGACGCTGCGTACAATAGCATGTTTTATGAGAAGGCATCTGTTGCGGTGGGGGGTCCGTTGGGGTTCTTTGCCCGGGGTGGCCGAGTGAGGTACATTTACCCAGGAGCAAACACAACATTCACCTTTGAGAATGGTACCACTCTCTCGTTGGATAATGTTGCTGCTGTCAAGGCTGACATGACGGGTGTGGTTGATGGGCCTTCCTATTACGCCAAATTCTGCAGTCCAAACGGCGCAAATAGTACTGCTCCTGGACGAAGCCAGGTTACTGCGGCTGAAGAAGAGGAAGTCACTGTTATCGGATACCCCAAGCCCGTGATTATCACTCAGGATGGCGTGGTATCCGGTTATTTCCTCGAGGGCGAGGGATATGAAGACGTGGCTGTTATTGCCGTGCTTTCCTTTGAGCCTCGATCCCCTTCCGAGTTTCAGACTGTTTGCCAACGCTTCTTTGCATTAGCCACCCAGGCGGGCAAGACGAAACTAATAATCGACTTTCAAGGGAACAGTGGCGGTTATATCCTCCAAGGGTATGACTTTTTCAGGCAGCTGTTCCCTGCCATCGTTCAAGAAGGCCTGAGCCGCTTCAAAGAAGACCCGAGTTTTCTCTCTCTTGCCAGCATTATCAGTGACCTTGTCGCTGATGTCGACCCATACACCGAGCCAAGTGCAAATCTCGTGCGCAACTACCAAAACTGGTTCAATTATCGATACGATTTAAATCTCTTTGACCAACCGTTCACATCATTTGACGACAAGTTCTACCCTCGCGTGTACAAGGCCACCCCGTACACCTCCCTGCTGCGCTGGAATCTCTACGACAACCTCACCACGAGCAACACCACCTTTGGCCTGGGCATCGAGATCACCGGCTACGGGATCCTATCCAACCTGGCCCAGCCCTTTTCTGCTGAGAATATGGTGCTTCTATACGACGGTACATGCGCTTCCACGTGCGCAGTTACGTCAGACTTCTTTCGTCTCCAGGCGGGTGTCAAGTCGATCGCGATGGGCGGTCTGCCAGAGCCAGGCTTGATCCAAGGAGTAGGCGGGGTCAGGGGCGCTCAAGTGCTGCAGTATAAGAGCATCTACGACTACACCAGTTCCTACCTGCCTTGGGTAGAGAACTCATTACAAGCTGCCGCGCTCTCGCGGTTTTCCTCGTTGCCGGTGAACAGAAGCACGTCGGCAGCGATTAATGCGAGAGATGAGATCCTTCCACAGAATATTTACAACGGTCTGCCGGCGCAGTATGTTGTAGAGGAGTCGGACTGTCGGCTGTACTGGACAGAGCCAATGATCAAAGATGTGTACGAGGTGTGGAAGGCTACCGCGGACTCGGCGTTCAACGGGGCAAAGTGTGCTGCTGGTGGGATTGAACGAACGGAGGCAGGCAAGTGTCCACCGAGGCCAGTTGCGTTATCGCCGCTGCCTGTGTTCGGCCCGTTGCTGCCGGAGCAGTACAGGAAGGTGAATGCGCCGGTGGATGACGTGGGTTGGATGGCTGTTCATGGGGTGAAGGCGATTCCTTGAGTCTTTTGTCCACATTCTGTTCATAGACACGCGTACCCAGGTTGCAGGAGGCGGGAGTAGTGGGGTCCCGTTTTGTACGGTAGCCATTACTTTTTCTATGGCTGAAATGGCCTGAGAGATTACTTTACGGCAGGCGAAGAAGACATCGAGCTGAGCTCACCGTGTTTTTCGCACACTGGTTGTGGTCAACCAATTCCAGGTTCTTTTTCCTCTGCTCCCGTTCTGATCAGTAGCTCTCTATCATCTACACAGCATGTCGTCTTGGGATTTGTCCTTTATTGGCACTCTTGGTCAAACAGCGCTTATTATCTCTATCAAATGCTCAGGCGCCCGATGAGGACTGGCCAAGTGCCGTCGTCGTATTCTACTTCGAGGGAGAATCCAGGTGCCTTCACTGACAAGAACCAGGCTGAAGGTCAACAGTCTGACCAGAGTGGAAATGATGAGGGCCTGCAACAAGGTGTAGACCATCCGGCGTGGTGTAAGAAGTAAGTACATGCTCATACGCAACGCACAAAGGCTGCCTAACCCATGCTTATAGGACATTAATTAAGCCCTTTCTCAGGCTGTCGGGCTCGGATAAGAATCAACTCGAGGGCGGGCGGCTTGTGAATAGTGCCCTCCATTGTCTCTCAGATATTAGCCTGTTAGCGTCAGGCCGTGCTGACAAACCTCAGAACGGTATATTTTCATTTTACCTTCAAGACTGGGACCCATCAAAGCACTGGACAAGTCAAAAATCGCGTGTACTGCAGGCATGGAGGTTTCCCCAAGGATGAACAACCATTTGCCATCTTCAGCCATATCACAACGAGCGATGCCACCGTGGTCAAGGTTCTCGGCGTTTTGCAAATTCCTGAGGGCGTGTCTCATCGACGTAGGATAAGTGACAAGAAGCAGAAAAGGCAGCTTCAGTGTCACTTATCACGTCCAGGTCAAAGTCTTTGACCGGAGAGATTCCCGCGGGATCTGGCTCTCGCAGGGTGAGGTGGTCTTGATGGTAGAGTACGCCACGGCTGTAGAGGAGCCGAGTAAAGGCAATAAAAGATGTGTATATTTTCCTTGCCGGTGAAACGCCCTTTCGAGATATGGTGGGGCACATTGATCCTTGGACCTGTCGCATGGTCTGGAACAGTTCTAAAGCCGGAGGGAGAGGATCACAGGGAGTTGTACCTTGATAGAGACGTGGTACGATTGTTCGGTTTTGCTTGACGCGGAAGGAAGATTACATGACAGACATGTGGTACTATTGTCTGGTTTCGTCCAAAGCGGCAAGCAGCGATAATAGTATACATTTTAGCATATCGTACACACACTCCCTGACCCATCTTGCAATATTTATTGTGTTGGTTTACTCCTGATTTGGCTTGCTAACGCTGGCAGCGCCCTCCCTCCTCATGCCTTCGCATCCTGTCAGCTTGCCAGCAACCTCCTCCACTTTTCCATATCCCGAGGTGGCAGGGTCGCGGTTCTGGGTCGCTTGGTTCAGGGAGGCGCGGGCGTGGGCCTTGTCTTGCTCACCAGAGGTTATCCAGGCGTGGGAGCCCGAGATGGAGCCGATTGCGGACTTTGGATGGGTATTTTGTGTTAGTGATGTAAGGAGATCATGAGCAGGGGGGCTCAGAATACCTCAGCGGCTCCTTTGATGTACTCGGCGTGGGAGGAGATTAGCCCTGGGTTCTCGGTGGGTTGGTTGGTGTTGCTGCAGTTGGGGTTGGTGTTGGAAGAAGACATGGTGATTCAGGATGGCTGTTTTGATAGACGAATAGTAGGTTGCTGAGTTGGAATACGGTCAATATTGTGCGAGTCGTTCAGTGCTATGGTTTGGGTATTATGGGCGTTGGAAAGGGGTCTTGTGGGCAAAGGGGTTCCTGGAGGTCAAGCGGCATGGTGACGTCGATTGGGGTGACGTCATGAATGGACTTGAAGTTCAACGGCGCATCATCAAGGACCGAAAATGAGGACTACCGGACAACTCAGCAGATAGGCACAAGGAAGGAATAAAGGGGACATATGCGATTAAAGGATACACTCATTGTGCAACGAAGGAAGGTTTTTCTATCTGGTCATATCTGGTTGATGGCTGTGAAGGCAGGCCAGTTCCAAACAACCTACACCACGTTCAGGCAAGACCGTCTGAACATCCTACGGCAAAGCCCAGTCGGTAGACACGAAGGTAATTGCGAGGATTCCAACGATATAAACCACTTGTTTGTCAGCAGTATTCCAGCTGGTGCCTTAACCTCTATTCGAGGCAAAAGGTATCCACAACGGCATCACCCTTGGAAGGCTGGAAGAACAGCATTATTGCCCCTGATGCCGTGGATTACAAATATCGGTTGCCCGGCCACATCTGTTTAGTTGGAAAACCGACAATATCCGTATCTTCTTCACGGTCCCACCATGTGCATCGCTGTAGCCACCGCGAACGGATGCTACTTCACGTGAAAGGCACGTGCACTTCCGTCCCAACGGTAGTGGCGACGGCAAGTGTGGATACAGCAGGGGAGTTGACTCCGCGCAAAAGAAATTTTATCGGAACGGGCAGGGGGTTTGATATGCCCCGGATTTTGGCGAAAGAGAAGCAACATGTCGGCAGTACGGGTCTTTTTGGAATATTTGATGACAATGAAAAAAAGAACAAACGCTGGTGCAAAGTGTAGAGTGACATGCAGACAAATTCGAGTCTGCAGAATTGCGGTGAGACCTGCCTATTTTAGAGTTGCGGGTGGTGCTCAGACTGGCGCAACATCGAGGCAGAACGTGGAAGGTGTTCAACTGGCGTGGGGGCAATAACATATCTGACCGAAGTTAATTCCTTTAGAAACTTCTTCTGAAGTACATAAATGGCGTTCTAATTTCTCAAGTGGATAAACGTGAATTTCTTCCATCATTAAGCGGGTGCTTCTTTGACAGTAAAATTCGTGAGAGAACCCCTTTGAGATATCACGGTACGCACTCATCGAGAGAAGCATCGCCAACGTTGACGAAACAGCACCTTGTTCAGACTGTAACAAAAGAAGCGACCACGGTAACATAGAACCATCCCTAACCAACCAGGACATCCTGGAAGGAGTCGAGGCAATGTCTGGGCATGACTTGCGAGCTAAGATTTATCCGCACCTACTTGACAATATGAAGCCGAGTTAATCGAGTCCGTGATCAACGACGGCACCGGAGCCTCCCTTCCATCGCCCTTTTTGTACTACAGTGGCGAAGTAGCCAAAAGCGGCATGGCGGGGGCTGAGGACTGTCCCCGGACGGCGTATGTTTTATGCTGATGATAGGGCTTACCACCGCTATTGCAGCAGCTGTATATGGAAACGGGGGCTAGATATAGGCCATGAATCGTCGGTCGCCTATGTTGAGCCCAACGACGACAGGCTTCCCCGCGATTAGGAGAAACACATGGGCGAAACAGACTGGGTTGTGCTGGAAGAACTGCTAGCGCCCATGAAACCATTGAGATGCATCAACGTGGTGCCTGCTCGCATATGCTGGCGCCAGCAGCGTCCTTCGGTAAAAGGGATCTGGATGAGAGACTTGAGACGTTGCTGCCCCGCCCCCTTAGTGGACACGACGAAACCCCTCCACAAGCCCACTCAGCGCCCGTTCAACGCCCATTCGAAACCCCTCTCATGTTGCCACATGGACATGGTTACAACTTGCAATAAACAAAGGCTATCTGATCGCAAGCGCATTGAGATTTCCCAATAACCTTTCAACATGTGAAGGTAGAGGTATCCGTACGGGTGAAGGTTCGGAACCTGCTTGTTGGGGCTATTCTTTGAGTGAAGGGTAGCCTTTTTTGGAAGCACCAAACTTTTTTTCGCATAACGACCGCCTCACCGCCCTGGGAAGTGGGCCATTTTGGGACTAGCGGCCTCGCTGATGAAGCGATAAGCAGGGATCTGCGAGGATAAGCAGGGATATCTGAGTCGGCCAGTGGCTGGATGCACACCAATCATTGGAGGGGCAATTCTTTCGGATGGCTGACAGAGAGAGGAGACGAAAGTGAGAGAGTGGGCAAGAGGGCGAGAGGGCGAGTGGGCGAGTGGTTGGCCCAGCAGCCCAGATGCTCCAGCCAAAGGCGAAAAAAAAAGTTTTTCGACGACCCCTACCCCTCCATCCCAATTCTGTGCCCCCCCTGTGGGTCCAGCGGTGCTGTGTGTCGCAAAGGCTGTGTGTGTGTGCTGTGAAAGTGAATCTACTGGGAGTGTGAGGCAAAGCCCACCTGCAGCATTTAAATATTCCGCCCACCGCCCTCCCACACCCACAACTTTTTCTTTCTGCCACCTTCAGGTCTCCCCTCAGCTTTCTTTCTTTTCGTTTGGACTGTCAGCTCTCCACTCAGTCTTTACATTCTTGCGACTTCTTTCTAGAAGAGCCAGAATAGAGTAGACGTCTTCGACCCTCCATCGAGATATCTACGGGCTCGCCCATCGTCGCCGCCGGTCACTTGCTTTCGCAAGATACCCCCCGATAGACTCACCAGCAACATCGTTTCCGGATAGACGGCGGGATTAGATTCCTTAGACGTCTTTTCTAGTTTCCACGACATTTTTTCGACGTTTCGATTAAATCACACAAAACCCGATAAAATGGCTCCCTCCGAGAACGCCGCCAGCATCAAGGTGCTCGACGAGCTGATGCAGAAGCTCACCATTTCCAAGGAGGCTGATCAAATCAAGGAGGCTTCTGCCGCCCTTGCTTCCTTCATCAACGGTCGCATCGAGGACCTTGATACCCCCACCAAGTAGGTTTTGTGTTGTGCCCCGCTCCCCTGTTCGCGATAACACCCCGCCAAGCCAAGCCCAGTCCAGCCCCTCCTTCGCAGCATCGCGGCATATCGTGGCCTCTTGTTTCTTTGTGCGCGAGAACGACAACGCAAAGAGATTTGGGCCAGGCTTGCTATTTGTCGCAGACCGCCTCGCAGCCAGCGACAGGAGTTTGCCGTGCCGCGCAGCTGTCGAATCAGGGTGCGGCTTTTAGCTGCAGGGACTGGTGTGGTGGGAAAAATTTTTCGGATGGCATTTTCGAGCGTCGCACCAAAATTTGGAGAATTTGGAGAGGCTGACATGTGAACCCCTCATTTCCGCAGGACTGTCGAGGCTCTCAAGAAGCAGCTCGCCAACAAGAAGGATGCCACTGTCCGCGAGAAGGCTCTTCTGGCCATCCAGGCCATTGCCCAGCACTCTGAGGTCTCCTCCGCTGTCGAGCCTTACCTCGTTGCTCTTCTCCCCAGCGTCCTGGCTGGCGCTGGTGACAAGATCACCGCTGTGAAGAATGCTGCTTTCGCCGCTGCCCTCGCCATCGCCGAGGCCATCAACCCCAATGCCGTCAAGGCCGTCCTCCCGGCTTTGATCGACTCCCTCCGTAATGCCCAGAAGTGGCCCGAGAAGATGCTCGTCCTCGACTTCATCGACATCCTCATCAAGACTGCCCCCGCTCAGACTGGTTTCCGTGTCCCCAACTTGATTCCCGTCATTTCTGAGGCCATGTGGGACACCAAGAAGGAGGTCAAGGACCGCGCCTACAAGACCATGGAGCAACTCTGCCAGCTTATTGTCAATCGCGATATCGAGCGCTTCATTCCCGAGCTCATCAAGTGTATCGCCAAGCCCGAGAACGTCCCCGAGACCGTTCACTTGCTCGGTGCCACCACTTTCGTCACTGAGGTCCAGGAGCCCACTCTTGCCCTCATGGTTCCCCTGCTTGATCGTGGTCTCGCTGAGCGTGACACTGCCATCAAGCGTAAGGCCGCCGTCATTGTTGATAACATGTGCAAGCTCGTCGATGATCCCAACATTGTCGCTCCTTTCTTGCCCAAGATGATGCCTGGTCTCCAGAAGAACTACGAGAACTTGGCCGATCCCGAGGCTCGTGAGAAGACCAAGCAGGCCCTTGACACCATCATCCGCGTCGGTAACGTCGTCGATGGCAAGATCCCCGAGGTCCGCAACCACGGCGACATCCAGACCATCCTCGGCCACTTCAAGGAGGTCCTTCCTGCCAAGCACGCTTCTGCTCTTGAGAAGTTTGCTCCCGTCCTCGAGTACGCCTCCGCTGTTGCTGGCCAGCTCGTTGACGAGAAGGAGACCGAGTCTGCCGTCTGGGCTGAGGCTGTCAAGCCTTACGTCGCTGTTGTCGTTGGTGATGACGAGGCTCAGGCCATCACTGATGCTCTCCGCAAGCGCGCCAACCCCGATCTCGCCGATGGTGATGAGGGTGAGGAGGATGACGAAGAGGGTGAGGATCTGTGCAACTGCACCTTCTCGCTCGCCTACGGTGCCAAGATTCTTCTCAACCAGACCCATCTCCGCCTCAAGCGCGGCCAGCGCTACGGTCTGTGCGGTCCCAACGGTTCCGGCAAGTCCACCCTCATGCGTGCCATCAACAACGAGCAGGTCGAGGGCTTCCCCAAGCAGTCTGAGGTCAAGACCGTCTTCGTCGAGCACGACTTGGACTCTGAGGATACTGAGATGACCACCATCGATTGGACCATGAAGAAGCTCGCCGAGGCTGGCGTCGGTGTCAGCCAAGCCGATGTCGAGAAGCGCCTGAACGAGTTCGGCTTCACCGATGACATGGTCAAGAACGAGATCACTGCCCTCTCCGGTGGTTGGAAGATGAAGCTCGCTTTGTGCCGTGCCGTCTTCGAGGCTCCCGATATTCTTCTCCTCGACGAGCCCACCAACCATCTCGATGTCAAGAACGTGAAGTGGCTCGAGGACTACCTCATCAACTCCCCTTGCACCTCCATTATCGTCTCTCACGACAGTGGTTTCCTCGACAACGTGTGCCAGCACATCGTGCACTACGAGCGCTTCAAGCTTAAGCGCTACAGAGGTAACCTCGCCGAGTTCGTCAAGAAGCACCCCGCTGCTAAGTCTTACTACGAGCTCGGTGCCTCCGAAATGGAGTTCAGCTTCCCTGAGCCCGGTTTCCTCGAGGGTGTCAAGACCAAGGCCAAGGCCATTCTCCGTGCCACCAAGATGAGCTTCCAGTACCCCGGCACTGCCAAGCCCCAGATTTCCGACATCTCCTTCCAGTGCTCGCTCGGTTCCCGTATTGCCGTTATCGGTCCCAACGGTGCCGGCAAGTCGACCCTCATCAACGTGCTTACTGGTGAGCTCATCCCCACCGCCGGTGAGATCTACCAGCACGAGAACATCCGTATCGCCTACATCAAGCAGCATGCTTTCGCCCATATCGATAACCATCTCGACAGCACTCCCTCCGAGTACATCCAGTGGCGTTTCCAGACTGGTGAGGACCGTGAGACCATGGATCGTGCCAACAAGATCATCACCGAGGCTGATGAGCAGGCCATGAACAAGATCTTCAAGGTCGAGGGCACCATGCGCCGCGTCATTGGCATCAACTCGCGCAGAAAGTTCAAGAACTCTTACGAATATGAGTGCTCCTTTGCTCTCGGTGAGAACATTGGCATGAAGAACGAGCGCTGGGTTCCCATGATGACTGCCGACAACGCTTGGTTGCCCCGCTCCGAGCTGCTCGCCTCTCATCAAAAGATGGTTGCCGACGTCGATATGAAGGAGGCTCTTGCTTCCGGTCAGTTCCGTCCCCTTGTCCGCAAGGAGATCGAGGCTCACTGCGCCAACTTTGGTCTCGATGCCGAACTTGTCTCTCACTCCCGCATGCGCGGTCTCTCTGGTGGTCAGCGTGTCAAGGTCGTCCTTGCCGCTTGCTCGTGGCAGCGTCCCCATCTCATCGTTCTTGATGAGCCTACCAACTACCTGGATCGTGACTCTCTTGGTGCCTTGTCCAAGGCGCTCAAGAAGTTCGAGGGTGGTGTCATCATCATCACCCACTCTGCTGAGTTCACCAAGGATATCACTGAGGAGGTGTGGGCTGTCATGGACGGCAAGATGACTCCTTCCGGTCACAACTGGGTGCAGGGCCAGGGTTCTGGTCCCCGCCTCAAGGCCGATGATGGTGAGGAGGAGGAAAAGTTTGATGCCATGGGCAACAAGATTGTTAGCACCAAGAAGAAGGCCAAGCTTACCAGCTCCGAGGCCCGCAAGAAGAAGAAGGATCGTATGGCTCGCCGCAAGCGTGGTGAGGAGGTATGTTTTTCCCTGTTTCTCTCTGACTTTGCTAAGATATCGAATGCTAACTATCTCGACAGGTCTTCAGCGACGAGGACGAGTAAACGTTACGCGCTCAAAATCTTTTCATCATGAGTTAAGCGTTACGAACAGGTTCACAAAAGTTGCTTTTTCACATTCTGGGTTCGGGTTGCATGGTGGTCTGGCCTCACTGGGTTTCTGTCTTTTATGTCCTGTCATGATCATAATTTCTCTTTTAGCCCGTAACTGTATCTTTGCCTGGCAGCATTGGGGCATGATCTTCCAAGGACTGGAGACCCTTGGATGCATGGTTGTGTTTTCTAGGTGCCGGACAGGAGGGAGAGATACCAAAACGAAGGGGTGGAGAGTTTGTCTCACGAATAGAGAGCAATATAGATCTTTAGATATGCTTGTGTATGTCCTTGATGTGTGTCCGTGATGTGTGTGTGCTATTATTGACAGACGTGTCTGGTGTTGTCTACCAAACGGGCAATGATTTGCAGTGCTTCTTCACTCGACAGTCGGGGGCTGGATAACGTGCTTTTGGTGTTTTGAGGTACAACTGCTGAGGCTTGGCAACAATCCCACGATCACGACATCTCAGATCTTGTCCCTGGAAATCTGGAGGCGTTGTTTAAACATGGGTCTGGGCCCCGTACAGTAAAAGCTTGATTAAGATCAGTGCGGCAGCTGGACGATCGGCACGCACGTTCTGGGCCGGCATTCCCCTTTCGGTCTTGACGATGCTTTTTTGGGCTTCCTTTCCTGGCACTCAATACAGAAGCCACAGACGCAATGCGTCACGGGGAGATGATGAGCTGCCTGCAGACTGCAGAGACTATCGATGGCGCGTGAACTGTTCGGTCCGCTTACCGACCACTGCCGGCCAGCCATGTCGACGATCAGCTTTGGCTTCCCCTGACAATATCTCTGGTCCACCCGAGACATGCAGCCATCTGTAGAGCACGTTCTCAGCCGGCCCAGCCGGTGCGGCGACGATCCGACCAAATAATGTTCAAGGAGAGGTTTTCATGGATGATCTTGCACCTTTTTTCTTCACAACAGGCCGTGTTTGAACCAAACTTGGTCCAGCAGCTTGGGTCAGCATCGTGGGGGTGAGTATGTCTAGGTGCTGTGTTGGTGAATACCATCGCTCAAAAGTGTTAATGGCATCATTCTTTTCATCGAGCACGCCAGGAAGCGGTGGATGGCGATGGTGATAGAGAGCGTCGAAGGGGGAGTGATGGGCAAGATGAACATGTGTATAAATAGACCCATGATGAGCTCAAAATCACTCAACATTCTCATCAGAACATCGTCATCATCATCATCATCACACCTCTCTCCAGCATTCTTACCATCTCCGAAACCCTATCACCATCACGATGCAGGGTCTGCTTGGCTTCGCCCTGTTGGGCAGCTTTGTCTCCTACCTTCAGGGAGCGGCTGCCGGCCCAGCAACTCCTGGCAGTACTGAGAAGAGGAACCCTCTTGGTCTCAGTCTTCCTCCTTTGATTCCCTCAATTCCAGGAGTCACTGAGCCCCTCGCTTCCAACGCACCCCCTCTGCCCATTCTGCAGGTTCCTACTCCTCCCCTATCTAGCCCTCCGTTTACCGCCTCCAACATCAAGCCCAAGAAGATTGGGTACTTCTGGACTGGTGCTGGTGACAACCTCCACAAAGACTTTTTGGCAACGGTCAGCTTGGATGATGTATGCTATTTCCTCCTTTAGTGCTAAAATGTTTGATTGCTGACTGAGAACAAGGACACCTTTGGCACATTCATCCAACTCACCGATGTCCCCACCAGCGGCAACTCACCTCACCATCTGGGAGCCTCTTATGACGGCAAGACTTTGATTGGTGGTGGTCTCTTGTCTTTGCTCAAGACTCAGGACACTGCGTTCTACTTTGACGTCTCGGACCCTTATCGCCCAAAGTTCGACCACAGCAACCGTGCCATCTTGTCCTCCATCGTCGATGAGATCCGAGCCAAGCCTGACGGGTATGTCCTTTGCCTCCTTTTCAGTTTGACCCATCCTTTTCCCCTTTACTAACCCGCCCGTATTTCAACAGCGGCTTCTACATCACCTACATGGGCTCGGCAGTCGGCACTTCCCCCGGCCGCCTCGTCGAGACCGACGCCCTTGGCAACATTATCCACGAGTGGCCCGAGGTCACCGACATTCCCTCCACCCTCAATATCCTCGGCCAGCAGTTTTCACCCCACGGCCTCACCGTCGACTACGAAAAACAAATCGCCCTCACCTCGGACTTTGTCGTTCCCATCACCATCCTCAAGCCCACCCTCGGAATCCAAAAGGCCGACACCCTCCGCCTTTTTGATCTTCGCACCCACAGGATCCTCTCGACAATTACCATCCCCGGAGGGCAGGGCATCCAAGACGTCAAGTTCATCCCTGGCCACCCCGAAACCGCCGCGCTCGCCACCGCCGTCGGACTCGGCCAGGTCTGGGTCATCTACCCCTTCCGCAAGAAAAACAACAAGCAAGGCACCGCCGAGCTCCTCTTTGACTTTGGCCCCAAAGCCAAAAACTCTCTGGCGATCTACTCCGACATCTCCGACGACGGGAAGCTGGCGTACTTCACCTTCACCCTTGGGAACCATGTCGCCGCTCTTGACATCTCTGATCTCAACAAACCTATCCGGCTCGACGACCCGAATGAGACCCAGCCGATTATCGGTCCACATTATGTCAAGATCAGCCCAGACAAGAAAAATTTGCTGGTGTTGGGGTATTTTGTCCAGGCGGGTGATATCTCCGTGGTGAATACCCCCGGTGATTACAAGGCTCACTGGCTGGATTTGGATGAGAACGGAAGTTTCAGCTGGAACAGGACGATTGATTTTGAGAGGGAATTTACGACGACGAGGGGGGGTGCCAGGCCACATAGTGTGGTGATTTATGATTTGACTGATCCTGAGGACCCGAAGTACTACTAAATGGGGATGAAGGGGTTGTCGAGTTAGTGAGAGAGGGGGATTAAGATAGGGGTTGATTTGAAGGGGGGCTTAGTTTGTTCTTAATCTTTTATTTTCTTTCTTCTTTGGCACTGAAAGTTGAATAGTTTGAGTTGCTGCTGATGAGAACAGTTGAAAGCAGATACATAGCAATAGTTAATCTTAGTTTTCTTGCATACCTAAATATATTATGATACCTAACAACACCGCTAAATATGATAAAACTATCACCGTTTAACCTTTGTAACTCCAACCTAGCCCCAAGTTGTTGCCCGGCCTTTCAAACAAAAAAAGAGTGCAAAATCACTCAAAGGCCCAGTGCTCTTTTCTCCTGCCTGCTTGACCCGTTTATGGAAGAACGATGCGCGCATCCTCCCGCTGCAACAACCCAGCGCCCACCAGCTCGGCAACAGGCTTGGGCAGCTCGAACTGCACGCCGTTGCCGGGCTGTCCGAACCACGGCAGGATGGGGCCTGACCTGACGACCAAGGGGGTAAGAACAGAGTAGACGTGGTAGTTGTAGGGGATCCTGTGTTGGTATCAGCCCATCATTCTAGTCATTCTCAGAATTCATACATACCCAGTGTCATCCGGGGTATTCAAGTTGGTCGGAGGCAGTGCCCTCTCTGTTTTTTCATCAACCTTTTCCGCTCCTTGTGATATCCGACTCTGTCAAGTAAGGTGTAACTCACGCTGATACCCAGCCCCTGCAGGACTCACAAATGTCCCCGTCGCCTCCCCACCAAACCGATCCAGCAGCGTCCCCGTCTCCAGCGTAACCTCCCCTTTGATCGGCAGCCCGTCGTCGGCAACGACGAACCCGTCTTCCTCGGGGTAGTGCCACCACCCGTTACCGGTAGTGTTGAACCAGGCGTCAAGAAACGCACCAGGACACAGGCCGCCGAACCGGTCGTAGAACTCGGTGATGGAGTCCAGGGGCTCGTACTTGGGTAGGCGGGCGGGGCCGAGGCGGGAGTCACCGCAGAGGTACTTCCAGGTCTGGGATGGGTCGTAGGCGGTGCCCCTGCAGTAGCGGGGACTGTTCTTCTTTCCGCAGGTGGAAGAGGAGGAGCCCTGATGCCAGGGCGGCAGGGCGATGTCGGTGGTATCGGTAACGTCTGCCACGTCTGGGACGGGGAGAGGGTTGGCAAAGGCCAAGGGGAGGGCAGTGAAGAGGAGCTGGGGGATCATGATGGGTGGCAGCTGGGGAAATCAAAAGAACAGTGAACGGGGTGGGGAGAGAAAGAGCGTGTCGAAAGAGGTCTAGCAGTCCATCATCCTGAGGTGAGGGCAGGACAGGCCATTTTATATGTGCATGTTTCCATATACCGGACTGTGAGATGTTCACCGTGTGTCCCACAAAATCAAATCAGACTCGGCAAGCCACGGAAGATGAAAAGCGGCCGGTGATTTGGATCACCGTAACGCGAGATTTCGAGACTGAGAGTCGTGTCAAAAATATTGAGCATTGGCATCCCAAACCGCCATTTTCTGTGTCTGAGTCACTTTGGCTAACCTGAGTGGTCTAGGATCTGGTGTTCTTGCGAGTCTTCAGGGTCCAGAAAGTGAGACATTCTTCGAGTTAGACTCTGATGATCCCCAATAAATCTATGAGACTCGTCTTGGCTCGTGCATATCACGTACCTTCTTCTCAGACGGGAGCGCGACGACATTCACCATGACGGTGGTAGGGAATTTTGTCAAACGTTAATGATCACGCATTAATTTCCATGGATAATAGGACCGGTTACTGCTACACAAATTAATATACAAGGAATGCTCAAAATCAACATACTCCGAATGCCGTCTCTTGAATCAGGGCTCATGTATAAACACTTTCCGTCCACGAATTGACCTGCAAGCCCTTCTCCGCCATGGGCGCGTCGCGCAAGAACTCTAATGGCATCCAGACGAGATGCCCTTTGACCTGATCCAGTTTTTGTCTAACTTCATGAGGAGGTATCATGCGGTCAAAAATGTGACCGGCCTTGACGCCCTTTGGCGGCATGTATCCGTTGTAATCATCAAAGGTTTTGACATGATCATCAGGGTCGGCATGGAAGAGTTGTCGGAATACCTCGGTATTCTTGGATGCTCTGGATGTCCACATCTCCCAAAGCTCATCACTAAGGGGATCCTCCACAAACTTCCATGAATCATCCTTGTCTCTGACGTCGTTGGGTGAGCCGTCGCCAGGCGGCTGGGCATTTGGGTCCTTGCTCCCATCAAGGTCCTGTGGCGGAAGCAAACCAAGGTGCTCGCGCCAGAGATATCGCCGAAGAGTGGAAGCATGCCAGCCTGCCTCGTATGGTTCACCATCCATGGTCGACTGGAATCGCTTCGTATCCTCCATGACAATGCTCAACTCGCTATCGTGATACCCCAATTGACTGCGATCATTCAGGTTACTGGATCCACAAACGGCGATCCGGTCGTCGACGATGAGAAGCTTGGCGTGGATGTACAACTCCTCCTGGATCCAGTGGTTCACTTCGTCCTCTTCGTCTCCATCCCATGGGACCTCGGACAGCCTCCCTTGGTTGGCCATGGCGTAATGCGCAAGACTTATACGAGAGTCCGCGCCTATATCCCTGTCCTTTGCTGCTTCAAACCGTCGTTTAATGTCGGTATCTCTTTCGCCAACCGAGCTCCTCCTTGCTTGCTCCAAGTTATCTGGCTGTTTACCATGAACCGTCCGAGTCTGACCACCATGTTGCTCACTCCTGTGACCCATGTGGTTATCACGACCACCATCAGTGTCTATAGTGCCGTGGATACCCTCGCCCATGACTTCCTCGGCTTCGGCACGTTGCAGCTCCTGGTACTTGATGCCTGACTCTTCCTCCTGCTTCTTGATGGCTGACGTCCTATTAAGACGGTCATAGCTTCTTAGATTAAAGAAGAAGATATACTTCGTTGGGTCAACACCTTCCTTCTTGACCTGTTCAAATATGCTGTGCTCGCCTCTACAAATTGACTTGTACTGGTAGTCCATGATAGCTCGAGTTCCGATGGCGCCATCCTCCCTCAAATCTCCGGCGAAGCCAGGCACAGCCGGGATGAGGATGATGACGCGAAATTTGCGTCCCTCTTTGGCAGCACTCACGACTGCGTCGACGATGGCACGGCCGATTGTGTTGTGGATGGGGTTCTGCTGTTCGCCAGTGGCTGTGATGAAGAACTGGTTCTCGATGTAGACATAGTGTTTGGCATTGCGGATGATGTCGAAGTAGGCATTCTGGATTGAGTGATCAGTGAGAATGCCGCTTGACCAGTCAGCACTGGACCGGACGATTTGCGCATGGACGCTTCCCCGCTTGTCGAGAGACTTTGTATCGATGGGTGACAGCGGGTGAGTGACATAGCCACCAACAGGATGCTTGGGTCTTTGCACGCCCACGAGATCTTCATCATCTCCCTGCCGACCTCTCAACTCCAGCCACTCAAAGCGCTCGTCCCTCTTGTACTTGTCTCTCTTGACAAAATTCCAGCGGAGAACAAAGTGTTCAGCAATATCGTACACGCAGGGCCCAATGACCCCCATGGCAACATCATGCCAAGGCATCCTCCCCGACTCTGCCTTGCTCAGTTCATTTTGCTTCCAGTCGTTGACGTTCTTAAAGTCCATGATGCGGTTATTGTTGAAGTCCTGGCCGGGCCAAACTTCGTTGCTGACACCCTCCGGGTGCATGTCGGAAAGAGCATGGTTGTGGCTGTCCCATCTTCCAAAGCACAGATCCAAGCCGCCAATGAAGGCCATCTCATAGTCAATGACGATCAACTTTTCGTGATGAGCCCAGTAAAAGGTCATGTCGGCGGCATTCTCCAGCACGTTGTGATCTGGGTGACGCATAATCTTGATATTGCCGTAGCCGGGAGAGCCTTCAGGGCACAGGGCTTGGAGCGCATGCTTTGTGTGCTCCGAGTTGCAAGTGAGAGCAGCCTGGACTTCTCGATAGACCATCACATAGATCTTGACCCCGGCTTCGGCTCGACGTTTCAGCACTTGATCGAGACGCCATTCCTGGTTGAAGTAGGGAGGTCGCCGCAGGAACAGTTCGGGGGATAACCACCAGTCTGCAATGTAAATAGTCTCCTTGGCCTTCTCGAGGGCAACCGATACTGCCTGTCTCCGAGTTAGAAAAGGGACGGCGTTACATTGCGAAAGGAAGGGTTGCGTACCCAAAAATAATCGCGTCCATCCACATACCACTTGACCATATTCCCATCTCTTTCGGGGAAAAACGAGTCGAAGCGGTGGGACTCGGCTATCCTGGTGCGTTTCTCATCGCAGGCTTTCTCATGTTCCTCATCATGGCGATGTTCCGGATTGAACTATTGCGTGTCAGGTTGCTTGCGTCGATAATGAGAATTGGTTCGGAAATCTTACCAAGTTCGCAAACTTGCCAATTTTATGCTTGGTGTGAATCATGTGGACCTTGGCATCATGAAGATGATTGTTGCGGCTTAGCTTCTCCTTGAGATCATGGAACGGGAGTTTGATCTTGTCCCCCAGGCTGTGGTGGTGCTCGCCGTTGGCATCGCCCGCAGCAGATGAGTGGACCATTATTACGGTGTGGCAGTTCTTATGGTTATTTGACAAGCAGGTAGTAGTGAAAGGGTAACAGATGGGAAAAGGCCGGTTTTAAGGCCTCTCTGTTCAACAGGTTGACATCTGGTGGCAGCGGTGGGATGTCGTGCGATGATGACGGTCCGTCTAGGCGACCAAGTTCAAGGGAACAAGGCAAAGGCGCAACACCAGAAAAGGGCGTGCCGACTTCCGTCCGGGAATAGGTTCAAGGTTCACGAGGTTGGGGAGCTTGGGTGGGGACCGGCATGCGGACTGGGACCTGGAGACCCTTAAGGTAGCAGATATTTCCCGGATGGTCGTCATTGGCTTTGTCGTGTGCAGGAGTCCAGAGTATATTGCAACGTCTCTCATCAAGAAACAGATGCATCGGTGCTCGGCTTACGGCTCCCAAGTTGAGGGGCGCCGTCGTCTGGTAATAGCCTGGAAACAGCTGTGAACGGGCTTGGGAGGGTGCGCGGCGCCTGGGATGACGTCATGCGGGATGGACACATTGTAGTGTTCGGTTGTGGAAGTCAAAGATATGGGAGGTTTTGATATGTGTCACTTTGCCAAGATTCGAGAACTATTCCAAGTCCCTACTCAATATTGAAGCTGAAAATGAGACGAACTAGCATAGCATGGGATGCGTGGGTGCTTCCTCAGATGTCCCAGCGAAAGGTGACAAAGTGAACCGGTTAGGTAACTTTTTGTTTTGTGCTGCGTGTCGTTTGTCACCCATAACTTTTTACAGAGAAAAGCTGTGACCACTGAACTCCCGAGAGTTCTTTGATGCTTAGGCTGGCCCCTCGAGATCCTTAGCTTTGATGGTTAAAGATAAACAAAAAAGTCCTCTAGCAATGTGATGATACTCTCTCCTGCCAATAGATATCGGCCGCGACATCTTGACCGTGGATTTCAACCAGAGTAGCAGACACACGTGATGCTCACCTCCACCAGTCATCGGTGAGAACTGCGGGGGCGGGGTAAGTCCCTGTCCTGTTAGGGGCACAGGCGGGGCAGCAGCTAGCGTAGCGGTTAGGGGTCCGTCGGGCATGTCCAGTTCCATTGACCGCCTCGTACTATTCCTGCACCCACCAAAGGAATCCCCAAGCTTGCCTCAAACCCAGTCCAGTTTTCAGATCCTCACCATCAAACACCACCATGGCCGCCGCCGCTGTTGTCCAGATCCCCGCCGGGGGCACCTTCCTTGAGACTTTCAAGAAGTCTTTCGTCGACGTCCCAATTGATGCTGACAAGGGCAATGCCATCTCCACCGCCGAGTTCCTCGAGGCCGCCGAATCCTTGACCACCATGTTCGATGTCCTCGGATCCGTTGCCTTCTCCCCCGTCAAGAAGGATATGTTGGGCAATGTCGAGGTGTGTTGTTACAGACTTCTACCTGTTGGGACCCCACTAACCACCGTGTCTCGCCTAGAAAATCCGCAAGCGCATGCTCGCTGCCCCCCTCGAATCCCAGAACCTCCAAGACCTTGTGAGGAACGAGCTCAAAAACAAGAGCCATACCGCAACGGAGGGGTTGGTGTGGCTGGTTAGGTGAGGGGGCCACAAACTGTTTTATAGCCGAGTCAAGTTACTGACAGCGGTTTTGATGACAGAGGTCTCGAATTCACATGCATTGCTCTCAGCAAGAACGTCAGCTCAACTGAGGAGCTGGCCGACTCCTTCCGTGGGTCATACAGCGTCACTCTCAAACCGCATCACAGCTTCTTGGTGAAGCCCATCTTCAGCGCCGCCATGAGCGCGTGCCCATACCGCAAAGACTTTTACGCCAAGCTCGGCGATGATGAGCAAAAGGTTCAGGAGGAGCTTCGCGAGTACCTTGCTGCTCTTGAGAAGATTGTTAACATTCTCAAGGGCTTCCTCGAGAGCAAGGAGGCCAAGTGGTAAGCGGTGGGAAAACACTTTTTGGGCTACACAAAAAGCATACGCATCTAATACGGGATACTACCTTCACATACACATGCAATTCTCACTCCATTACCAGAGCTCAGCTCAGCTCAGCTCAGCTCAGCTCCCAACTCTCCTGACAGCCCTCGCCTCACCGGTTGTGCTCCACTCTGTGTAGTCTCCACAATGAGCTCAACACCGCACCATCCCCACCATCAACCACCCCATATTTCACCTTTGTAGTGCGAACAACTCCACTAGTAGATGCAGAGAAATGTTATATCTGCAATGTCGCGAAGCAGGTAGCCGAAGCGAAGGCTCGCGACTGCTCGCAAGTCACTTTGCTCTGACAGTTTCGATTTGGGATATCCCCTGAATGTCTGTCTCAGATGCTCCGAAGTCTTGGCAAACGACGTCATCGCGGGAACCGCCGCTGGCGAAGTATCTAGGGAGAAAAGTGCGAGCCACAAACTTTGTAGAATTAATATCAAGACCAGCCCTCGGTTACACTGCCTTGGGGAGCCTAGACCGAAATATTGGGAGCTGTCAGTGAATATCTTTCTCAAGGGCGGGAGCTCTGTGCTCACATTGGCCTGGTTTTCCTGAACGATATGTGACAGAGATCATAGTCATGCAGTGACTACGGAGCCGCCAGTTAGTGATGGGATGGACTGGGGCCGGCGCAGAGACATGATGGACGATGGCAGACGGTGCCAGTGGTAATATCTTGTGCCGAGGGGCTGGTCGTGCAAAGTGATCGGGACCGCGCCCCACTGATGCGTAAACGCGGTGGGATATGGACCTGATGTGAGGACCCAGAGGCTGATGCCACTCAAGCCTCTCAGTCCCCCACAGGACAGTCCGGCCACTCGTATTCCGACACTGTTCGTAAAGTGCCGGTTAGTTTTGTGGCAGCCAAGGGTCATGTTCCACAGCGAGGCAGACGGCTCAAGGCAAGCATAGGTATCCCATCCATCTGTCCAAGGCTGCTTTTCAGGAGGCCGGGGCAGGGAGAGCAAATGCAACGACCTAGTGCCAGTCCAATCCCACGGCGGGAATGCTGCCCACATGCAGTCCCCACCCGCAACCTAAGCCCCGCCATTGCACCAAGTTAGCTGTCTAACTCCCCGGAGCTTTATTAGAAGCTGGACCCCAGCCTCACCGGCCGTCTTCCATCGCCCGACTTCTACCCGCGCCCTGCCTTTTTATTTTATTTTTATTTCATAACCTCCTTTTCGATCGCCGCCATCCTGCAGTAGAGCTGTCCTCGAGATGGAGGCGTCCAAGAAGGCCGGCAAGATCAAGAAATCGGCACCCAAGACAATACTAGGCTGGCTCCAGGGCAGCAAAAAAGTGGCCAAGGGCAAGGGAAAGTCGAAGAAAGCGCTGTTACCGACGGTGCCCATCCTGCAACTCCCCCCGGAGCTCGTCCTCCTCGTCCTCGAACTACTCGACATTCCGGACCAACTCGCCTTTAACCGCACCAGCAAGTGGTTCTACTCGGTCATCAACGCAGAAATCTACGCCAAAAATGTCCGCTTCGGCGGCGCAACTTGCATATTCTGGGGCGCCGAGAACGGGAGGCTGGGTACCCTGAAGCATGCCCTCGCCGCGGGGGCCGACCTCGACGCCTCGGGACCTTTGACTCGGGCCAAGGGGTCTTCGTCCAGCGACACCGAAACAGAAGACAGCGACAATGACAACATCGACGGCGATGACACTAACGATGACGATGCCGATGTCGTGCCAGCGACCCGCACTCCCGACTCTAAACATCAGCCTTATGCCACCCCACTCCACCTCGCCGCCAAGAATGGTCATCGAGACGTCGTCGTGTGGTTGCTCGACAACGGGGTCGACATCAATGCGCCCTCGTTCCGTGTTTGCTCCTGTCACGCCATGAAGTTTGACAGGAACCCCCTGCGACGAGGCGCCGAATGGCCGAGATGGCGGCCTCTGCACACTGCCATGTGTCACGGTGAGCGGTTGGTGGCCGAGCTGTTGATCTACCGCGGTGCGTCCCTTAACCTGGATGCCACTCCGGAACACAACCACACGGCCTTGCACACGGCTGCCGCCAATGGACTTGTGCCCGTCATCAAGCTCCTCGCCCTTGACGATACCGACCTCGATGTCAACCAGCGCGATCGGTGGGACAACACGGCTCTTCACTATGTTGCCGAGTTATTCAGTGCCCGCGACTCTGCCGACATCCGAGACACCATCACTAAGCTTCTTGCCCTCGGTGCTGATCTGGAAGCCCACAACGAGCGTGGTCACACGCCGCTCTTGAATGCATGCTTCAGAGGCAATTTTGCCGTAGCACACAGGCTTGCCAGCATTGGGGCCAACCCCGATCCGCATCGGTACATCCACAAATTCCGAGACATCCGTCCCCTTTACTTTTGCACCCTCCCGCGGGCCGACTTCTTTGACCTCGACGACGCCCCAGTAAAACACGACGAGTTTGAGGGGAACCGGATCTCGCTCATCAAGGCTCTGGTCGATGGTGGAGCTAGAGTCGACGCGCGCTTCGACAAACGTGGCCACCGCGATGTTACGGCGCTGATGCTGGCCTGCGAGCTCGCTGAACCACGAGCCGTTGAGATGCTTATCGACCGTGGTGCCTCGGTCAACGCACAAGATCGTAGTGGGAGGACGCCACTCTATTATGCGTGTTCTGTCAGGGTCGATCACCGCGGAGAGGTGGCAGAAATTGCCGCAAAACTGCTTCGTCAGGGTGCTCGCATGGACCTGGAGGAAGAACCTATGAGCAGCCCTCTGGATT
This sequence comes from Triangularia setosa, assembly GCA_033296915.1. Classification (NCBI taxonomy): domain Eukaryota; kingdom Fungi; phylum Ascomycota; class Sordariomycetes; order Sordariales; family Podosporaceae; genus Triangularia; species Triangularia setosa. The sequence continues at coordinate 29,200 of MU866277.1, read as the reverse complement.
GGGCTGTCATGCAGTTGCGGTGGACCGAGGACAGGATTCTGCAGGAAATGCTCAAAGTGGCGAAGAAGAAAAATGTAACTGAGCCAAAGCTCAAGGCTGCCCTGAAAAAGTGCGCCTCCAGCGGCAACTACAAGGCTCTCAAGTTGCTTCTGGAATTTACCGACGACCTCTATAGCGTTACAGATCGGGACATCAAGTCGTATCTCGACCTCATCATCGAGCAAAGCGATCCGTGGAATCAGGTGGAGACGCTGGAAACGACACTCAATTTCGGGAGGGCTGTCTACAGCAACGAGATGCTTCTGCTCAAGACGATGCTGCAAAAGAACAAGGCTCTCAGCATTGCCGTTCTGAACCGCTTTGTGTCTGTCAGCGAACCGACTTTTCTCGGTGGCCAGACATATCTACATCTTGCCTGCCAGTGGGGAGAAGTAGAGGTTGTGAAGCAGCTCCTGGAAAGAGGCGCCGACGTGGACGTTTTTGATGATGAGCTGAGAACGCCCTTGTCAATTGCCGTCATCGAAGACCACCCAACTGTCGCCGCCTGTCTCATGAATGAGGTAGCCGATCCGTACCTGGTGCCGTCAGATGATGTGCTCCAGGAGATTTACGACGAAGACCCCGGCGAGTGGCGCTTTGTCCTGAAGAAATTCCTGACAGCGTTCGACCTTGCCATCCGTGAGAGCAGGATTGCCATCCTTAAGGAGATACTTATGCGGTACAACCTACCACCAATACAGCCTTTTAATTGGAAGAGCAGCTATCTTTATAGGGCTTGCCAAAACCCGAACCTCACACCGTTGAAGCTGATCTTGGAGCGACTAGACGACTCGGAGGCGGCAGAAATGTGCTCCATGAGTATTCTCAAAGATGTCTGGAGCGAGAAGATCAGGATGGACGTGGCCGTCAGCGCGCTACAAGCGGCTAAGCTGCTGACGGACGCAGCTGTGGTGAGACACTCGCCTCAGTTCTGGGAGCTGTTGCAGGAGATTGCCATGTGGGAGGGGGCAGAACTACACAAACTGAAGATTTGGGACATGATCATGAAGGAAATAAGGCTGAAAATAACACCTTGTCATGACAAGATGGAGGGGGATTTGACGAATACAATACTACCAAGAGCAATGCGCAGGAAGCCGATGCTTTCTATAACCCCAGACATGACGGATGAGGAGCTGCTGGAGTGTGGCATACCGATTCCTGAAGATTGAAGTGGACGAAGAGAAAATAATTAGACGGGGAAAAAGGGGTAACAGAATGGTTACGTACACGCACACATATACATGGGAATTCTGGTGGATTTGCTTTTTCTTTTGCTGGGCAACAAGAATGGGCTCGGATACTTACAGATATGTTGTTCTCTTGTGATGGTCGGTCGACTGCGATGGGCACGCTACATGTTTGGGAACCACAGCACATAATTTTGACGATGACAAATGACTATGGTATCGGGGCTTGTAGGTTGGGAGGGATGGGCGGAAGGGGGGCGTTTCGGAGGGCGACATGGGTATCTATCCCACTAAACTTTGCTTTTGCTGTGAGGTCACACGGTTATTCTAGATCAAGACATAATTACTCACTGGAGATTTATCAGCTGTCAAATCTTGATCTCTTCATTGTTTGGGTTTTGTGATGGTTGGCCAAGGTCGGCAAAGGAACACGGACTAATCAGCTCACTGGACTCACTGCACACTGTCCCAGGATCCAGTGTATTCACTTGTATCCTTCTGCTCGGGTCTTTGGGCTCACTCTAGCAACCCTTCTACCAGGTAGGCGGACGAGGTCCAGGTTTCGAGGACAATATTTGCTTCTGTCAATCATATACTACGTTTTAGCACATTCCACACCAACAATAGCAAAGCCCGTGTGGCGCAATTGGTTAGCGCGTCAGACTTTTAATCTGAATGTTGCGAGTTCGAGTCTCGCCATGGGCGGTATCTTTATGAATGTTGATATTCATATATCCTTTGCTTTTTGGGGAGCACGTCTTTTTTTTTTTTTTTTGATGACCACTCACACGACAAAAATGTGTAGAGATATGATTGCATCATGAACCAGGTCAGTCGGTCGGGACTGTGGCAGTCAGTCACGCGTTCGGCACTTTCGGCAGTCGGCACTCGTTTCTCCACTGCCAGAGTGTGAGCCAACCTGTTCACAGCACAAGAAAAAGGGGCTCAGGGGCTACTTCACCTTATGTGGTTTTGGTCTTAATGTCCAAGCCAGATAATACGATGTACCAGTTTTTCGCCTAATACAGACGCGCATATGATGATCTCGTCACACCTGAACCTGCGGTAATGTGATATCGCTGACTACCGAGTATGCGCGTCATTTTGCAATCCGAACCTCGGACATACTTCTTGGGATACGCCCGCCCTTTGAGAGATCAGCTTGGCAACACACCTTTCATCACGATCGATGTTTCAGCATGGATAGAAGGCCGTGCCCTCTTATAAGTAGATGATTCTTAGGCATGTAGATATCTTAGTTTGGGCAATTTTCTTGACATCCATTCAGGCAGCCGGCCACTGATAGGAGCTTGATGAGTGAGTACCCACGATAAGCCTGTGGCAGATCCGCATCGTCGATTTCCCGGTTCTAACATCTTCCTAAGAGAGATCAGCAGAGCAATCACATGCAGCTTGGCTTGTCCCTTTTCAATCGAAACACAGGCCTTAGTTTTAAGCGTCTTACTTTCCGGGTGGTTGGATTGCATGACGCGGGACGGACTCTGCATATCTTACCCTCCGAATCAATACAACCTCCCACATGTGGGTGCTCGCCGCAAGACGAGATATACGGTTGCCCGTAAGAGAGCCCTCTGTAGATACTCAGAGACATCAGCCTGTTATGATAGCTCGTAATCTACAATCCAATGGCGTGGAAAAAGGCGCCTTTCTTCCGATGTTGTGCCCGCCTCTGTGCCAGGGTATCGGGTTATAGCTATTTTTGATAAATAGAGTCTGATGAGATCCTAAAGTCCCTGTGAAACACCGCTTCATATCTAACCTACTCGTTTCCGTTCCTTTCAAGGTCTACATATCAGTAGATGAAATAGCATCAGCGCCATGTCCCCAACCTCAGATATCAGCGTCATCATCGTAGGTGGAGGTCCAGTGGGACTAACAGCAGCCCATGCCTTCTCCCAACTCGGGATCCACTTCACCCTCCTCGAGCGTCGCGACACTATTGCCGAAGATGTCGGTGCCAGCATCGTCCTGTGGCCACACGGCATGCGAGTCATGGCTCAGCTTGGCCTTTTAGACCAGCTGCTCTCTATTGGCACCGAGCTGTTGTCAGGTGCATATCAAAGCAAGAGCGGAAAGATGTTTCTCCGGACAAAATCTCCCGAGTTATGCAAGACCAAGCACGACTCCCCATCTTCCATCATCGGTCTAAGCCACTGACAAGAACCCCATCTAACAGCCATGGTCTCTACCCCCAGTGCTTCGCCCGCGCAGACTTGCTATCCACCCTCTACAACACCCTCCCCCCCTGGGCCAAATCATCCAAAATTCATACCTCCAAAACCGTCACCTCCATCACCTCCTCCCCCGACCCAACCGGTGGCGTTGAGGTCCTCTGCTCCGACAACACATCTTACACCGCCTCCTTCGTCATCGGCGCAGACGGGATCCACAGCATTGTCCGGAAGACCATCCTCTCCCTCTCTCCCTCCTCCCCAGTACCAGTAAAACCCCAACTAAAAACCCGCTACTCCCTCCTCTGGTTCTCCCTCCCCCGCTCCTCTCACCCTTCCATCCTCAGCTACATTCCCGCCAGCGCCGCGTACGAAGTTCACACCAAGGACCTCTCCTTCCAGCTCCTAGCCAACGAACAATCCAACATTCAATTCTGCTTTATATACCAGCTTCTCCCACCCGGTTTAAAACAGTTCTCAGAAAAGGACAGCGAAACCATCATTGCCACCCCCAACGTCGCAGCCCTCCCCCTAGGAGAAAGCGGGTTAACCGTCAAGGATGTCTGGCCGTTGAGAAGCAAATCCGGTATAACCCCCCTAGAAGAAGGAGTCCTAGGCCCCCAATGGCATTTCAAGAACCAAGTGGTCGTCATCGGGGATGCCGCGCACAAGGTCACGCCGACGACAGGGTACGGCTTCAACATGGGATTGCTAGACGTGGTGTCGCTTGTAAATCATGTTTCTGCGCTGGCTACCGCGACAAACAAAAAGATGTTTTTGGGGGGATTGGAAGGAGCGTTCAAGAAATACAGACAAGAAAGGATTGACAGTGTTCAAGAGGACTTCAAGAGGTCGGGGATGGTGACCAGACTGGCTTGCTGGCGGGACTGGAGGTTCAAGCTTTTCGACAGGGTGGTCATGCCGATCCCCGGGGTGGACATGCTGCTAGTTAACAAGGTGAATTCGCCGGTTATGGCCAGGTGTCTGGTTTTCAAGGGGATAAAGGTCGAGGGGGAGCCGTTTGAGGGGAGGATGGCGTGGAAGGAGAGGATGCCAATCTTGGAGAAGAGAGAGATGAATGAGAGCGGGAAAGACAGCAGGGAGGAGTGTATATAAAGGGCCTTGCTGCCTAGAGCTTCGGCGACAAAAGAGGGAAAGCATGGATGACAGCAATGTGACGGAGACAGACACAATTAACAGCACCTAGCATTCATTGTCTTCCCAAACAAGATAAACTTGGGGTATATAAGGTTAAAAGCCACAAGAAACCAACAATACAACGCCATGCCCATTTTATGTATCCATCCTCGCCCTGACACAAAAGAAATCTATCACCCCAGGTTAAACTCGCTGGCCGAGTTCATCGACAGCATCTTCATCTTGGCCTTCATCCTCCTAGCCGCATCCTCATCCACCTGGCCAAACTCATCATCATCAAACTTACTCTTGCTGCCAACGCTGGGCTTGGCGCCACCAGAAGCGCCAGCTCCACCTTTCTGCCCGCTGGTCGCTGGCGTGAACTTGTGTGTCCTCCTCGAGATACCAGATCCAATACCACCCGGCGCCTCCCGCAGACCAAACGCCTTGGCCATGTGTCCAAGATGCAGTTGTGTCATGTCAAAGTAGACTCTTTCCTCACGGACGTGGGTGGCATAAGCCCTAATGTGAGATCTGAAAGCTTGCCTGGCGGCATCGAGCAAGGGATTGTCCTTCTTCACTGGCTGCTTGTGGCTCTTGCCGCCCGCCTTGCTGAATTTGCCCCTGTGGCTCTTGGGTCCTTCCTCGGCATCCTCAAATCCAGGTGCGGGAGCCAGAAGGCGCTGTTCAATATGCAACTGAAGTGCCTCGGCACGAGTGGCCCATGTCTCCCGTTTGTTGCTTTCCGTTTCAGCGTTGTCCGTTCGTGAAGAAGCTGGAAGATTAACATTCGATGCAAGACCCTTCTGCAGTATTGATTCGTAAAGCTGCGGCGTTATTGTCGAGGAGGATGACAGAATGCCGGTGTACCCTTCCTCAGGACCGGGGAGCAGAAAAAGGACTGCTTTACCAGAACGACCAGCTCTAGCGGTACGACCAATGCGATGGACGTGGTCAGGCACTGCGAATGCAGGATCGTACTCAATGACCAAGTCAACAGCCGGCACATCGAGGCCGCGAGATGAGATGTCTGTAGTAATGAGAACGGCCGGATCCTTGCACTCAGAGAAAGCCTTCAAAGTAGCACTCCGAACTGGTTGTGCGAGAGAGCCGTGAAGTTTGTGAAGCATCACCTTGGTGTTTGCTGGCGAAGTGATGTAGGCAGCGGGTGCCACAGTAGTCTCGATGTGAATATCCACCTTCTTGGCCGGGGCCTCGTTTCCCTCCTGGGGTGGCGGTGGTGGAGGTTCAATGACGGCGGTGTCCTTCAGAATCTCGTAATGAAAGTCAACAGAGTCTGCGCAAGAGATGAAGACGATCGCCTTCATGACCGACCCCTTTCTCGCAAACGTTGACTTGAGCAATGCAATCAGCGTCACCAGCCTCAACTTGGCTGGCACAATGATACACGACTGCTTCAGCTGCGCTGGGGCCGTAAAAGCAGACTCGGTGCTCCCACTATTTTCTGCAGCATCCCTCTCCATCTCGGACTTGGAGGCCGTAATGTGCACAGCATCCTCCAAACTGATTTCGCCCAGTTTCTGGACATTCATCTTCATCGTCGCCGAGCACAGAACTGTGACCCTCCTCTTCGGCAGGACCCCATCCAACACCAATCCCTCAGAGTTCTTTGTCGCAAGTTTGTCTGCTCTAATCTTGCCAACAATTGTCTTGATATCGTCCTCGAACCCCATCTCCATCATCCTGTCGCCTTCGTCCAGCACCAACCATCTCACAGTTCCTACATCCAGCACCTTTGTATTATCCAAGTGATCCGTCAGTCTTCCTGGTGTCGCAACCAGGATGTTGACACCCTTTCTTAACCTCGCCTTTTCCGAGTGCTTGCTCTCACCACCAATAACAGTTGTGCAAACTAGCCATGGCGCGCACCTGAGAACCTTCTCCAACACTACTGCAATCTGCTTGCAGAGTTCTCTTGTCGGCGCTAGGATAATCGCAAACAGCCCCGAGTTTCTGTGTACCTTGGCATCCTTTTTGGGAGTGCCATCCTCATTCATACTGAGCTCCATGATTCGATGAACAATTGGCAATAAATACGCCAGCGTCTTTCCGGAGCCGGTCTCTGCCTGAAGGAACGCATCGCTGTCGTCTTTGATAAGCAGGGGAATTGTGTTTTTTTGAATGGACGTCGGGGCTTTCATCTCGAGCTTGGTGGCCAGGTGGTGTGCTACTCGCCTCGCTAGGCCGAGTGTGTGGAAGTTCTCTGCTTCTTCACTAAGGGGAGCGTTGGAGGGCTTTGTCGGCTCGGCGGGCTCGGCGGGCTCTTCTTCGTCGAATTTTGTCACGACATTGGGAATCGAAGTGAACAAGCTCGAGGAGACAAGGCCGGTCTTCATGGCATGTGTAGGCACCCAGGGAATGTCATTTATTCTGGGTGCTTTCGCAGGTCTGTGATCACCGCCATCCTCGTTTGCTCGTGGTCTTTTGGCAGGTCGATTGGGATCGTAGGGCGCTCGTGGTTTTGCTGCTGGCTCTGGACCTCCTTGCGATGCTACTTTTGCCGACTTGTTGGCTTTTACGCGGTCTCTCCAGCGGCCGCCCTTGAACTTGACCTGGCTGACGAGTGGCGCATCGCCAATCTCAAAGTTCAGAAGCATTCCATCGTCGGCCATTTTGCTGATTGGTGTTTTGGCGGTGTTACTCGCCTTGGTTGAACTGAGAATGCTTTAGCTAGGAGGTTGGCAGAAAAAAAGTTGGGCCAGAGCAGGGACCCCGCGAGCGACCATCAAAAATTAAGTGGGCCCCAAGCTAGCAGCACTGTGGGGACATAAAGTGGAGCTTGACCGCCTGCCAAACTTGTGCAGGTTATGCAATATATGTACCAGTAGTCGGCGTGCATAAAACCTTTTTGACAGAAATATGCACAATACATGCACCGTCAGGTCCTCAATGCGAGCAGAACGAACTAGTTCCCCATCCAGCAGGGCCAGATTACACATTAATTACAGTATCAATTCGTCCACGCTAAATATGTCTCACGCATACAATCATCCACACCTCATGCTCCTGCTCTTCGTGTCTGAGAAGTCGATACGCCGTGATTGTGAGCCCCATGTTCATGCCGATGCTGAAATCCTGAATATCCAATTTCGTTGCTTGAAAGTCTCGAGATACGACGATGTGGCGTGCCGTGGTCCTCGCTCGTCACCTTGGAGGCCAAGTTTTCTGCAAAAGGCGATCGCTTCCGGAGCTCTGGCCCGTAGTAGTAGATGGCATAGACGGCGCAGACAAGGAGAAGCGAGATACAGAACAAGATAGTGCTCGCAATCTCCAAATGTCTCGTACCTCCAATATTGGTGTAGAAAGGTGTCGCCGGAACGGTGAGAACGCCTGCCAGGAAATCTCGGGACCAACCATTCCCGCCTGTCGCTGAGGCTGAGTATGGACCGTAGGCGCAGATCATGTACTACCGTCTGGTCAGCGTCGTGAAACTTGGGAGAGGGCGAGGTGAACCTTGGGAGAGAGTGAGGTAAAACTTGCATCAATTGTGGCCATGTAGATAGAGTAGTTGGCAATTCCGATGATGGCAGATCCGACCATGGTTCCAACCCAGTGAATAGGCGGGCCACCGGAAGTCCACGCAAATATGATCAGACCAATTGGTAGGCATGGCGCCGTATAGAGCAGCCACCAAAGCCTTGACTCGTATTGAGCATGCTCATCGCCAGGCTTGAGTGCTCGTTGTTTCCTATTCCGTCGAATGGCTGGGATAAACAAGATCCAGGCAATGATGTAGCCAATACCAATGGGAATGAACGCCAGCCCGATGTCGACAGTCGAGAAGCCCCATTGTCTGTAGACCAGCACAAAGGATTGGATCTGCATAAAGATCAGAGCGTCCGAGAAACCAGAGAGTAGAGACAGTGTCAGTACGATAGGCTCAGTGAGGAACATCCGAAATGGGCGGACCCATGTCCAGACAAGCTCTTTGAAGGTAAAGCGCCGCCAGAACGGCTCGATCTCGTTCGGTCCGTAGAGATTAGGCGATTGCCCCGACTTGCGGCGTTTTTGAGCAATACTGTCCAGCAGAATGGTCGTTCTGGTCTCTGGCACAAAGATCAGATGAAGCAGCTGGACAAACACGCCAAAGATGAGCTGAATCCAGATGGTCCACCTCCAATGCAAATACTCTTCCACAAACCCGCCAATGATTGGTCCCAGAATGGAGCCACCAACAGACGAAAACACGATGTAGGCAACGGCGTATTGTTGGTCATTTGGTTCGAAGATGTCGGCGACCATGCCCAACGTCACACTCCCACCAGCCGATGATAATCCTCCCAGTGCCCGACCGGCCATGAGGGAAGCGAAGTTTGGCGCCAAGACAACTGGAAGACACCAAATATTTACCAGCCCAAGAGATAGCTGGAGAATAGGTTTGCGACCAAACTCTTCCGACCATGGCGCCCAAAGCTCGCACCCAAAGGCGTAGGTGATGAGAAATATGGCAGCGCCAGCACGAGCAGCCTGGGCGCTGACCCCAAATTCCTCCGATATTCCGCTGATTCCATTCGAGTAAAGCGACGTGTTGAAGTTCATGGATGTCTGTACCAGGAAAATAATGGTGAGAATAGTCCATTTCTTCCACATAGGAAAGCAAAATCCCAGCTCTTCCCATGCATCTTCCTCCTTTAGTTCGATCTTGTCTATTGGAGGAGCATTGGTCTTGGAAAATTGGCGGGCAGGTGTAGCTGGCCTGCTAAACAGGACAGCGGGAATGATCTCGTCATCGGTGGCACCTGGTCGTTCGGGAGAGGACGTGTCGCGATCAGTTTGGTCGGAATCTTCATGCGTAGGCTTCTCTGGATCATCTTCGAGGCGGTCACTCAGTGGTTGCAACATGACGTCACTGAGTGAATTCTCAGGGGTCAATAAACATGCAGTGAAGGAAGTTAGAGGCATGTCAGGGCCTTAAAAGCCCCGTGGTGGTAGCAACGAGCGGCGAGCTGAAAGAGATGGAGAGCGAGGTGAGAAACCCCCGAGATTAGAAATGTAACGAGATATACTCTTCATGATGGCCAACAGCATCACTTGATGACATCGACTTACGAACCCCTGGGCCGAACGCCATCACACAAGCTGCCAAGAGCTCCATCTCTTTCTAGAAAAGACAGACCATGAATCGTGCTGCTTTGAATCTTGTCCCAGGAAGAACGAAACAGGTCACGCAAGCTGCCCACTTGTTTTAGCACCCTAAAGAGGGGGTAAAACGGCGTGCAGGGACCTTGGTGCGGATGGTTTTCGCAACGGAAAGCCAAATAAGAGGACCGAGAGCAGGGAGGAAAGCTGGACTGGAGAAGTAGCAGATAGACTTCCGGCTTTCCTCGAAATGATAGAAAGAAGAGAAGAGAATCATCGAGAAGCACCTGGAGTAAGAATTAATTTTGCAGCTTCGGAGGCAAACAGCTCTGCAATATCTTTCGTTTTTTGACACTTTGAGTTTGGACTGACGTTAGATGTTGAGAAAGAGCGTTGCCAAGAGAGCCGCCAACGGATTGTGGGCCCATTGCCATGCGCTAGCGGGCAGGGAATCCGAGATCCACTCAATGTTCCCACCTTCCCTGTCTCCACCTTGCACTTCACGTCAAAAGACTGAGCATCCAGAAAGAGAAGAATTGTATTTATCCCAAACTGCTGTACATTTTTGATCGCAAATGGCGTCCATATTTTTTCTTGGCCGCTCACAAGCCAATGGGATGGAAGCCTAGGAATCCACCTATGTCGGGCGTGCCGTCAAGAGCGAGCCGACTAGGTCGGCGTCGGCATTTCTAAATCACCGTGAACCTCGCTGCTGTTGGCTGATAAGTCGACTGATTGATGTCTGCAGGCTGACCAACGGCAGCGTTTTCAGCCATGCCGGCCACGGCCGATGCTATCGGATCCGAGCTGATGTTACTCTGGTGCTCAAAGGAAAGAGACTGTAAAAATACCTACCTAGAATGAGAAGAGGGATGCAGTCGCTAGGTATAAAGTAACCACATCACCGGTTGCAGCAACTGGACTTCCCCAAACACCGACTCCGAAACGTGCGCCGTTAGCATATTAGCCAAAGAACTCGACGCGCTCAAAACAGCGATCGTCTAGTCTCTGGTCTCGGTGTTCCGGACCTCCTCCAGGGCAACACTTTATTTAACCAAACAACCGCCAGCTCAGGTCGCCCTTCAACATGCCTCCTACCAATAACCTATTCCGGCCCTTTTTTGCCCACAACTCCAGACTTCTCCATCGAACTTTCCCGACACCTAGACGCGCAGAAGCAATGACAACACAAGTTGCCTTTGCAGCCGCTGCCGTCGGCATTGGCGCCTATGTGTACATGAGAAGCGGCGCCACTGCAGCCCCTGGCACATCCGCCACGGGTTCCGGCAGCGACACTAAGCCCTTCAGTGGCTTCGGATTCCGCACCCTCAAGCTCCACAGCTCCGAGCTCGTCAATCACAACACCAAGAAACTCCGCTTTGAGCTCCCAGACCCAAATCAATCAAGCGGCCTCACTCTCAGCTCCGCTCTATTGACCGTCTCCTTTCCCCCTTCCAACGGCCGGTGGACACCCGTGGTCCGCCCTTACACGCCCACCAACCCATTGGACGAGCCAGGCTTTGTAGAGTTGATGGTCAAGCTCTACCCCGACGGAAAGCAAAGCGGTTATCTGCACTCCCTCAAGCCGGGCGACACCATCACCTGCCTTCGCATTCCAGAGTACGTGTGGCAGCCCAACAAGCACGAGCACGTCGCTCTGATCGCCGGTGGAGCTGGCATTACTCCCATGTATCAGCTTATTCAGGGCATCTTGGCCAACCCTGAGGATAAGACCAGAATCACTCTTGTCTGGGGCGTCAACGGTGACCGAGACATCTTCCTCAAGAAGGAGCTTGCCGAGCTGCAGTCAAAGTACCCGGGGAGATTCAGAGCCGAATATGTCGTCTCACAACCAGAAGCCGGGTTGACATACCGCAAGGGATATGTCGATAGAAAAGTGCTTGAGGAGCTTGGCCTAGGAGCAAATGATGAGAAGAACAAGAACATCAAGGTTATGGTCTGTGGGCCACCGGCGATGGAGAAGGCGTTGAAGGGCGGCAAGGGTCCTTTTGGGAGCAAGACTGGTGTGTTGCATGAGCTGGGTTACAAGCCTGACCAGATTTACAGTTTTTAACTGCGGGAACGGTTGAGGGAGTTGAGGTGTATGACTATAGACTAGAGAATACCAATTGCCCTTGTAAAAGCCACCGGTAGACCACAATGAGCTTGGTAATGAATGTGCAAGAAGCAGCAAACGGTTGTGTAACACTTGGCACATTTCATGCTGTAGGCCTCACCGAGAGCCACTGCAGACCAACCCGTAGGTCAGATCGCTCCTTCTCAGTAATCCTTTCTCTCCATTTCTAGATGGTCCTTTTACTCGCACCTTCCCTCCATAGCAACTTCACACCCTTTCATTTTGTCGCCTTCAATCTGGCATTCCTTTTTTTATTATCGTTTAGCCATTTTCTTCTATTTTAATAATAACCACAATCCATCTCACATCACCGGGAATCCTATTCAGACGACATCAATTCCCTATCTTCGCAATAAATGGCGTGTCGCATGTCTTCTCGACTTTTGTTTAAGCAGCTTCCTTCAAGACACTTCTCCACCATCGCCAATTTCACCAAAGGCCCCAAGACCATCACCCTGGAAGTCGAACGAAAAGTGGCGTGCCTCGCCATTCCGACACTCAGCGACCCTTCGCTCTGGTCCCGCCCTGCCTTCACTTCTGTTGACCCTTTGCCACTGAAAACCATCCATGACGTCTACTACGACAAGAACGACCTTCTAAGTTCCAATGGCCTCTGGGTGCGCAAGAGAAATGGCGCCTGGCAGGCAAAGTTCAACCCATCGGCCAGGATAGGACAACAAAACACCAGATTTGAGGAGCTACGGGCAGAGTCGGACATCGCAAAGGCTGTTGAAGCTTTCACAAAAACAGCTGGGGAAGCCACAGCAAATTTCGGTCTGGATAAGATGGCTGACTTCACAAGCTACCGAGAAGCATGGAGGGTAGACGGCGACTTTGTCGTTGTCAGGGACAGTACTTGCTTCGGGTGGGGAGTTGTTGAAGTTGAAATGGAAGAAAACATAAGGGTTGAGGAGGGAGAAGAAGTGGATAAGAGGTGGAAGCAGAGGAAAATGGAGGAGATGGATACGAGGATCGAGATGTTTATGAAAAAGTATGGCTGGGCATGGGGTGAAGGGCAGGTGAAGGGGAAGTTGAGTGCCTATTTTGACATGATGAAGGAGGCCGGGAAGGGAAGAATGAAGTAGTGCCGTGCAGCTACCTATACAAGAGACCTATTTAAAGATTTTGGAGAAACAGGACAAGCAGACACCACCGGCATGGTCCTGGCCCTTTTTTATAGTCCAATTTGAACCACAATCTTGTCAGATTCTTGACTCCCAACACGGCTAGGTCAGTTTGCTTCTCACTCGAATTCACGTCTTCGTTAATCAAATCCCAGAATGTTTCCCGCAGCCCGATAGTTCATACATGATTATTTCTCGACAAGCCAGCAGTCAGCACTCAAACCATCATCCTCCCTAAACGGACAAAAGCATCCTGTACACCGATGAACAAAAGCGAAGACAGAAGGAGAGTCCCAAAGACAATATGAATACTAACCCCAGCTGGCAGAAACCACCCGAGAAAAACAGACAATTTCCCTTCCTTCTGCTCGGCTAGCACTGGCTCAGAGTTGTCAACTGACAACCGGAACTCGAGGGAAGCTCCGCAATTGTCCAAAGCCAACGATGCGAAAGATTCCAGCTGAATTGCTCACCATGGTTTTGCATGAGCGAGAGTCAAGTGATATATCTCAATGCAAATACTCTCCCGAAAGAGGGAAGTGGATTAAAGTGATATAAGTAGTTCACTTTCTATTGAGACTTAAGAAATCATGATAACATGGGACAGGCCTCTGAAGTATCCAAATTCCATCTTATTATTTATTGTAAGTCTTAGATGCCAAATTCGGTGAAATAACGCAAGCTACAACAGGTGACAACACCTGCAAATCTTCCGTAGTATAGTGGTCAGTATGTGAGCTTGTCATCTTCAGACGTCAACGCTCGAGACCCGGGTTCAATTCCCGGCGGGAGAGACCATCATTATAACTTTTTTCTGTTCTTTCCACAGGCTGGTGTGGGTCTCGTGGTGGAACGCTTCAACCCTGAACCCATAAATCAACAGTCTTGTCTGACGTTAACGCGCGATAAGCGAGCGATGAATTTTCCACCAGCCCACCACAATCAATCTCAATTACACAACCACAACACTAGGAAATAACAATAACTGAATTAGAAACAGATGAATCAGACGATTCCACAGCCTCCTTGCACGTGCGTGAATTATGGCCAGGCTTGCCGCACACGCCACAACACCGAATCTTCATACGAGACCCCGTTGCACCACCACCACTTTGTCGTATCTCTTGGGCCATCTGTTCACCCACAGCCTTCTGGTCTAGTATATCCTGTGCGTCTTGTACAGCAAGTGATTCTCCAAGCTGCGCACGTGTTTTTTTTTTTTTTTTTTTTTTTTTTTTGGCTCTCCGTCTCTTACTAAGCCCCTCATTGGCCTTGCGTAGCGAAGAGATCTCTGCACGGAGAAGAGCCACCTCGTGCATCACAGCCATTGTACCGTTAGCTAACTGGTTCACAGCAGTCAACATAGATGTTGGAGAGCTGCCTTGGTGGTTAGATATCCGAGTTTTGATAAGCTCTGACTGGGAGCTTGCTTCTCGAGGGTTGTGTGGTGTTTGGGAGACCCAAGGTAGTGCTGTGCCTGGCCTTGAGCTTGGGGGTGTTGGAGTTCGAATGCGCATATCCAGCTTAGATATCACCCTCTCTGGGTCGTTTGGAACAAGGCCCGCCCGGAAAAACCACCCTGGATGTTCTTTTCTGTAATTGAAGCAAAAAATGCTTCTCTAAACCCACAAAGAAACTCTAACTTGCTGATGTGTATGATTTTCATCCGCATCAACTGCTCAACCTGGCGGCTGTACGCTTTCCTCAATGGCGCAAACCAACCAAAATCCAGTGGCTGAAGTAGATGCGAGGAGTGGGGAGGCATACAAAGTGTAATAATGTTGTGCTCCTGGCATTAGGTCTCGAACTCTTCGGAGTGGTGGCTATCGTGGCTGTCAAGGATGCCGTACATGGCCTTGACGTTCCGTACAAGGGCAAACCACTCGCCAATAACCTTTGGATCCTCGCATTTGGCCCTCTGGTAGTCGTATTTACACGTAAAACGCGTACAAATCTGGCTGGCGCTTAATGAAGTTGTGAGCTCAACGTTTGCCGACAGGGGGCGCGTCGGTAGCGAAGTGTTGCTTCTGGAACGTTGTATAGTTTGGATGTGGCAAGGACATTGGGATTTTTGCTGTTTTTAATTGCTTCGAGAGCTAGCAGAATATGGGCTTCGTTTGAGGGTTAGCCATGGCTTGTTGTGGTAGAATTGAGTGTCAAAGGTGAAGGAGTTGTGTTGCGTGGAAAATTCGCCGCTCGCTTATCACGCACGTTAATGTTAGATCTATCTCACTACTTTCCCCTTGTCATCTAAGCCTTCTCCAGTCCTTTTTCTGAGCTTCTATCCTTCCTATCTGAACGCCAGTGCACTCACTTTGTAATTAAACTCTTCTAACGGGATAGAAGTCCTATAGACTAGCAGGCCTCTTCTTAAGGGCAACCCATGCCCTCCTGTCCCTTGGGTGACCAGCACATTCTTGACCTTTCGGGCAACTAGAAAAAGGCCGAATGCCCAACTGGCACCGTTTTGGACAACCACATGTCGCACGTTTACCATAATTTTAAGGCAGGAGTAAATATCCCACGATTATACCTATTATCCAATTGCCTAAAATATGCAGGAAGCTAGCACTTGAGGCCACCAAGTTTGGTGAATCAGGGATTCTACTTCCCACGTGAGTAGAGTCAGTACACAGCTAGGTTCTGCACCGTCATGTACTATGTATTATGGCCCATCAGCTTGCCACAAACCCCTCGTTATCACTTTCCTTGTGAATTGCGCAGCAAAACATGACAGCATGGCGGCAGTCGAGGATGTAGATGCTGTATCTTCTCAGGCAAGAGAGGCATTTCTTTCTGCTCTGCCCGCAGACCAGTGCAACCCAATTTCCGAACTCGGGCCCAGTGCGACAGCACCCGATGTGTTTGGCCACTATCAAAAGCCTGTACTAAAGTTTCTCAAAACCACAGCTTGTTGATTCAATACTCAAAATACTGGCTGCATTCATGGGGCATATCGAGCCGTATTTCAAAGTTGTGGAAATCTTTGTCTCCTTGAATCCTGAGTGGGCTGCGATTACTTGGGGCGCTTTGAGATTGGTCCTGCAAGTAAGTGAAATTCAAATCACAAAATCAGGTACTTAGTGATAGGAAATATTGACGTTTTTGGGACAGCTGGCCAGCAATTACACGAGTTTTCTGGAGAGACTTGCCGAGGTGCTGAAAAGGCTTAACAACAGGGTGCCTCTGTTTCATCAACTGTTGCTAATTCGAGTTCAGATGGCAGTGCACCCTCGCCTCGACTCAAAGCGG
Organism: Triangularia setosa; assembly: GCA_033296915.1. NCBI lineage: Eukaryota > Fungi > Ascomycota > Sordariomycetes > Sordariales > Podosporaceae > Triangularia > Triangularia setosa. The sequence continues at coordinate 13,029 of MU866277.1, read as the reverse complement.
CGGTCCAAGAATTTTATCGTGATCTACTTGGCTTCTTCTGTCAAACTGCGTTGGTATTTATGAAGAAAGGCGGTAGTAAGTATTAATCCTTGATGGTACAGTTGTCCGTGAGTGACTTTTCACTAGTAAAGGACATACGCAAAAACGGAGAGGGGTAGGTGGCATTGTGATGCAGCTGATGTGGTATCCATTCGACGTCAAATTCCGTAACGTGCTCGACCGCATTACCGATCGTCCTAGTATAATTCAAGACGAAATCACTCTTCAACTAAAGAAGCTTGTACAGACATAAAAGACACAGACACTTCATCGACCAGAGATGCAAGAGTTTCGAAACGGCGTTTTACAGAGGCTTCAGACTATTCAAGATACACTGATGGTTTGTCTCCATAAGGTCAACTTTTCTCTGTTACGGAACCCGGAACCTGAAGATGAGAAAGTAGACCGTCTGAAAGAATATGAGGTACTGTTACATGGCTTTAGCGATCTCCAGCTCCGAAAAGATATTTGTCAGACAACAAAGGTTGCTAGAGAAGTTACAAAAGCAACACACTACACATTTCACTGGTACCTTTTTTGCCATGTCGCTTTTCTCAAGACCGCTCAACATATCTAATGTGTTGCATCACAACAGAAGAAAGGTGACGTCGGACTCTTGACTATATCAAGCCCCCAGAATTTATGCAAGAGTACGAGCAAGCTACCCAGCAACGGAACGCCGATACTGGAGCATGGCTATTCCAGACTGTGGAGTTTCAACATTGGAGGAAGAGCTACACTGGTTTATATTTCAGTTTGTGGAGACCCGGCCTGTTTTCTCTTGACCACTGGTGCCCATGCCAGGAAAATGGTGCTGTGCATATCTAGGAAGAGCTTTGAAAAGAGTCTAACAGTGTCGCAGGAAACCTGGGCAGCGGGAAGTCGACATTGGCTGGCTTAGCTATGGAGACGCTGTCAACCAAACACATCGGCAATCCAGACAAAAGCGCCCTGATCTTTTATTTCCTTTTTAATTCAGCACAACCTGGACTGTTTTCGACAGACGGCGCGTACAGGGCACTTCTTTCGCAGGTATTTCAGCAACATCCGGATGATTCTGGGTTTCGCTACACCATCAACTTTACCATGACGTCATCTAGCCAGGCCCAGCGTTCTGGTTCACCTGGGATGATTCGCGATCTTTTGAAATTGTCTCTCAAACGACATATCGGTCCCAAATATGTCGTGATAGATGGCCTGGATGAATGTCAGGAGGACGAGGACCAACTTTGCACGCTTCACCAAGAAGCTGTCGACACTTCAGCTCACGGCTGATCTGAATGGAGGGGGTCTGCGATTGTACTTCAGATTCCGGCTTGAAACTTTGTTTCGCGATGGTTTGTTGCCTCAGTCAGAACTGAACTTGACAGAGGAACTTTTAGATTTGTTGGTTGCGGGTGCCAACGGCATGTTTTTGTGGGCTCATCTGATGTTTACATGCTTACGATCAAAGTTTGCAGCACCTCGTCCCCGCGATCCGCTGTGCATTATTCGAGAACTCAGGTATCCAGAGATTCTTGACCGCATCTACTGTAAAATTCCGAACCTCATTGAGGAAGCACCTTATTACCAACGAATTCTTGCTAGGCGCATATTTACTTGGCTCCTGTTCAAAAAGCCTTCCTCAGCGCTGACCAACTTCACGATATTCTACTTGCCTGCAACTCATTCGATGATCCAGATGCAATGAATGTCGACGATTCTTGTGGTCATGAAAGCATTCTTACTGAGAAAGACTTCGAGGCAATGAGGGAGGTTATTCTCTTGGTGTGCTCAAATTTGGTTGAAGTTTGTCACTCGGAAAGACACGGCAGGTTGTATGCATTTATTCACCAATCTGTTTCCAAGTTCTTGCTCTCCAAGCTGGCGTTAGACATTCCGCGTAAATGTCTTCACCCGTCTGTTTACGAGCTTGTTTCATTTTGCGCTTTCGAATGCGAGACGGAACTGGCCGGTTTCTGTGTTCGATATATCACTGATCACGTCCCTTGACGACCACTATCAGGCGAGCTCTTTCAACAGGCATCTCTAAAAGTTATTCTTCAAATATTACCCTTTCTTAAATATGCTGTGAGCTTATATACGAAGCATCTCAGGGGTACAAAAGCTTCCTACGAACATACTAGCGTGAGTGAGGCGGCTTCTTATGTTTGTGAAGTGCTTGGTGAGCTTTCTGAGCTCCAAAATATCAGTCATGGTATTTATTGAATTGCTTTACCTCCTGTTACGGTCGAAGTTGGTGAATCATATCCCGGCCCGGCATTTCTTTATAATTATTGCTTGATGTCTACTTCGTTGGCTAACCAGAACCAGGCACTTTGAGATTACTTGGAATGAAATTCATGCACAGAATGACCCTCAGACTCTCCCCGAACTGCTTGCAAAGTGCGCTAGATGGACAGCTCGCCATCAGATCTGGGATATTTCTGGCGAGAGCCCGTATCTGCAGCACGAACAATTCATTCTCCTCAACGAACAAGAAGTCAGCTATCAGACAAAAAGCTTTCTATTATACCATTTTAGACATAAGCCATTGACACCCTTGGATGGAGGGGACTGTCGGCCACCAGCTGGAAAGTACTTTCGACTTTCGCTCCATTTTCCTACGGTCGTAAGCCCTGTGGCCCCTGAAATATTCGCAGTGCTTGGTACAATATATCGGGCTCATCCGGGGCAGAATTCCGGATCATCGTCAAAGACTTCAAGCTCGGGTCACGGATGTCAACCCTGTCTCTTGCAACAGTTCTCCCCCTAGAGCCTCACCTCCATGGAGGATAACCTGAGAATCGAACATGCTTTACAGCTACGGGTTCCAGTTCAGTGAATGTGGCGGGTATCATCTATACCACGAAACTCTCGGGATTACGGTTTTACCGCATCTTGAGCATGCTAAGGAGTCTGCCTCGACAATAGCCCTCTTCGTAGTAAGTGGCCAACTTGACCTCGACAATGTAGGAACAGATCGGCCACTGGCTTTTCACTGCACTCTGACACGAGGCCATAACAAGCACTTCTTTTCTCACTGGGTATTTCACCCAACACTGCTCCTGGTAGCAGTAAACACGCACCACTTCATGTGCCTCTCGAATATTTCACTTTGGTAGTTTAATCCTTGTAAGTGTTAACACTCCTGGCCTACTTCCTGAGACCCGATGAGCCTGATATGGCACGCCAGCTTGCCAAAAAAAAACCCTTCTGAGATTCTTGAGAAATTTCCCAACGCTGGGTATCCAAATATCAAATCCTTGTGATTTTCCGAGACTAGAGAGGAGCTAGTAATTAGCCGTAACGATTCTCTTAATCTTCGAGTGTCTTTGATCAAAGAGACCCCTGGGTATTTGGCGGCTGTGGCAACTGCTTCCACCGAGACGACGTCCATCACCTCTCATGTATCACTCGCACCAAACCAGCACACGGATATGCGAGCAAGGTGCTCATCCGCAAGGGCAAGCGAGCATATACTCCTCCACAACACAGGTGGAAATCAAGGCATTACTCAAATAAGCTTAAGGAAAGAGGGTCCTTTGGACATTGATCTGCTTCGTCGGGGGTTCCATGAGGATACCCCAACAAACCGTCCTGTGCCTCCCTCGGTGGGACGGCGCCAAAGATCTTGACATCGACACCACTGTACCCAACAATCGGCATGAAAAAGTTAAAATCGGACTAAACGAGGCTGCAAAGCCCACATACGACATGAGTAATCCTGCCGACACCCATTTTCCCGCTGTCGTTGAAAAGAACCAGTGAGCTATCTGCGGGAAGAGGAGGGAGGGTGAGGGCTCAGCAGAAGATTCTATGAATAAGAGGATAAGGGGCGAGGTAGAATACTCGTTTTCGATATCTTCTCCGCAGCGGCACGATAGTATCGGACGTCAGTTGGGCGACGGGAAGTTGGGACTACTGTAGGTAGGCGTCAGAATCTCAGGAACTGTCCTAAGTTCTGACCTATGGATTTCTGATTCTTCCTTGTATTTTTGTTATGCTTGTAAGATGTGACTGCGTTTTCTTGAGACGTGCCATCAATGAAGAACTACGACTAATAACCCCAGGCTCGATGGCAGTACCACTGACTATGAGATCTTAACCTGTTCGAAGCCTTCATCGCTCTTATTCTTCTTCGCCCCCGTTCCCAGAATAATTTTTTTCGCCTTCATATACTTATCCAAAGCATGCTCATGACCAATCTTTCAAAAAACACACCTCTTGATTTTACACTCCTCCTTGTCACACATCTCCCAACACTCTCCCTTGAGACTCCAGCTGTCGCAGTGCTCAATTTGACTTTCTCGAGGGCCGATGCCTCCAAAGGGCAGGGTGACTTTCGAGCGGCGGTGTCTGTGGGCTTCCAGTCGGAGTTGCAAGACCGGAGAATCGTGGCCAGAGTTTTGTGCCCGCAGGGGTAAATTTGGGTAAAGTAACGTTAGTGACACTGTAAAATGTATAAAGCTTTATACAATACTGTGTAGCATTAAATCAATCCATTCCACACCTTAAGAGATGCTTGAATGAAGTGCACCAATCACTTTCCATCTCACCGCCTGAAGCCCGAGGGTCTTGCTTACCTACTTCCTCTCTCTACACCCTGCAGCAATTTGAAGTCTCTGAGGGATGTAAAGATGGCACAAAGGTGAGTGAAAAGCTAGAACATGCTTGCGAGCTCATCAATTTTGGTACTAAGAAAGATGACCCCGACCATTAGCGCCCCCTTTTCCCATCCCATGCCTCTTGTCTCTTCTCGCCCGTTAAGAGACAGGTTCTGCTGCAAACCGAAATGCACCCTCGCTATGATAAACCCACAATGCATCAATACAAAAAATAAGATTCAGCAACTAAGAATGCTCCCAAATCTTGAATGAAAACGGACTGCCCTTCGGCCTCGCCCTCCCAGGGCCAAACGTCTCCCTCCTTGTCCTCTCCAGCACCTCAGGCGGCGCGAATCCATAGTACACCCTCCCGTTTCCGACCACTCCGCCTTCCGTCGATGTGCCCGTATTGGTCCTGCTCTGCAACCCCACCCCAATCCTGGGTGTACCTACGCTCTCTCGATCAGAAATAATTCCATACCCCAGCTTCGTCTCCTTGATCTCCCACGGCACCTCGCCCCACTTGCTCGTTTTCCACGGAAGCTCCTCCAAGCAGGGAGCTCTGGTCGCCGCGATGACAGAGGAAACCTTGATATCCCTGACATGGTAATTGTTTTGCGCCAGGGCCGCGGTTCCCAAGCCGACGCAAATGACAGTGGCCAAGATGGCGATGGAATACGCTATCCACAGGTCCCGCTGGACATACAAATAGGAGTTGGCGATACGGGTCTTGACACAGGGGTATTTCGGACTGGTGTCGTCTTCGGGCTTGTCGAAAACTGTCACACCGGAGCGGGTCTCTGGTTCGGCAGCCCAGGATACTATCATGAACTGCGGATTGGAGAGCAGTGAGAGGGTGATGTTCTCATAAAACGTTTGGACGGCGTCCATGAGGTTGGGGACGGCGAGATGGGTGGCTTTGTCGATGAGGCGAGTCTGAGTGGCGTCGGTTATTGGGTTGGGAAACGGAATATAATGGATCTTCCCTTTCAGAAAGTTTCGAAAGCTAAGACCAAGGGCGTGATAGGCGGCTGTTAAGCGGTAGAGCTGGTGGTCGGGATAAGGAAGAACGTAATTGGTTCTTGGCTCAGCAACAGTCGTGTCATTGGTGCCGTCGGAAACAGTGCTATTAGCAGTCTCCAGTAGGGTATCAATGATGGGTTTCAGGTGCTCTTTTTTGAGGATGGTAGTCGACTGGGATGAGAAAGTGTGGTTAAACTGAATAGTGTATCGGGTTACGTAGTGTTCGCAGCGGAAGATGACTGGTTCATATCCGGACTGGAAGTCAGCATTCTCTTTTTTGGATGGCGGCAGGGTGTCGTTTGGTCTAGTGCGAACCGAATGTCCTATCCACAGGACGGGCTCTGTGCGGAGGGCACCCAAATGCTTCGGGATCGGCTTTCGTACTGGGACTCCGCCGTCAAAGGTCTCGACCTGAGGTTTGGCGTATTCTCCACCCATGACGTCGGCGATGTAAGCAAAGTCTCCTTTTGGGATCAGGTCAGAGGAATCAAAAGGGGCTCCTCGGTTTTTGAGAGCCTTGTCATCCATGCTTCGGCCTCGACCTAGTTCGTCGCACTTGTAGCCCGGCGCTTCAAAGGTGATGGTGTAGCTGCAATTCCACCCTCTCCCACACGTTTCAAGGGCAACGTTCTCTCGAGGCACAACATTTCCGGAGTAAGCGGTATGTTTTGTGACCAGATCGGCAGGTGGGCTGATGCCGTCCCAGTAATCATAAAAAGTCGCGTTGTAGGGCTCAAAGACTTCCGACGAGTTGGGGAGCGTGCAATTCCACAGCGATAGCGAGAACCCGGGATAGCCATAGAGCAGGTCGGGGCTTCGCCAGTTTTTCTTGCGTTCGGCCTCAAAATTAAGTGTCCGCACGGCGCCACACTGGGCCTGCTTTGCCTCCTCTCGAAGCTCAACAGTGAGTGACGACGGCGTCAAGATAACGACGAGAGGGAACAACCTTTTTGTATTCATAATGTCAGCTTGATCTACACACTGATATTTTGGCGGGACGCCTTACCACATAATGACAGCAAGGAAGATTACCACCTTGCTCTTCTTCCAGATCTCGCTGTTGAAAAGGCCTGTCAAGTCCTGGCTGATGGTGAAGATTCCATCAACGGTCTTGAGTCGCAAATGGCGCCTTCTCACTGTGAGCCAGACCTGTTGTCTGTAGGCAAAGAAGACAGCCGCGAAAAGGGAGGCCTTTGAGGCATACGAGAGGAAACCGCCGAACCTCATCATCTTTAGCTGGTCATCGGCTGGCTTCCTGTTTAAGCTCACGTAAAAAACATGATGTGAAGCTGCAAAAACAATGCCGAGAAATAAAGCGGCATACATCACCCAGGGCGCGTTGAGCCAGCTCCACGACCAACGCGGCGGTTGTAGGGGTGGTTTGCTTGGCCCATCCGGAGACAAGTCCCTGTTCTGGGACGGAGGGTAAAAGGCAGGTGTGTCAGGGGTACCGGCATAGTATTCATGCTGATGGAGACCGTACGGCGTTTTGGTATCATCAAAGGGGGGAGGCGGACTGCCATAAGGGGAGGCTTGTTGGACACGGCAGTAGCCTGTTGACTCATCTTGATGCTCGATACCCAGCCCTATGCTTGCTTTCGAGGCGTTCCTTCCTGCTCTTTGGAAAAAGGTCACTCGTCGGGGGAGAGGAGGGGATGCTGGTGAAGATATTTCGGGGGTTGGGGCGATAAGGTCTGACCAAGCAGCATCTTGTTGTTGCAAGCCATGATATCCGGTATTCGTCGGTTGCTGGTGACCCTGTTGACGGGTGTAAGAATCCATCGTTTCTCTCTGGGAAACGCTGCAACTGTTGTATTACTGCTGCACTCAAGCAGTAGTGCGGGGTGGGCTTGCCAATGGTGGTGTGTGTAAGAAAGTGATACAAGAGAGAGAAACGCCCGCCACCGATACACAGATTATCAGTTCCCAGGCTTGGGGTCGTGTAAAGAGATAGAACACTTGAAAGTACTCGAGGGCATGTCAAGTTACAAGCCCAGCATATAAGGGATGGGATGGGTGGCAGACTGTGTCAACTCTTTGTAGAGAGAGCCACGCTGAAAGCGACCCAGAGACGAAACTCATCAACTGCCAAGCACAGGGTTTGTGGAACGGAAAGCGCAAATGGTGGTCGCACTGTAGGCCGGGAAGCACTGATCGGCCAAAATATGGAAGGGCGAGAACATGGCCAGTCGTGGGATTTTCCCCAAGAACGCGAGCGAGGGGCACATGGCTGGGACACAAACATGGGATGAATCTGTCCGCGAGCCCAGTAGCCAACAACATGAGCGAAGCGAACGACTGCGGCAGTGCCGGCTTGGGCTGTTGACGATCAGACATATCGCGCTTGTTGTTGCATCTCAGCTCTAGAGGGTGCAGTCTAATTTACTTACTGCACACACCTGACACCAGGCAACCGAGATCTGGACATTCCCGAAATACGCAGGTTTTAGGCCACTCGGAAAAGCTCCCCATCGCTCAGTGGTGGCAGTTCCGGTAGGGCAGAGGATTGACAGAGGCTGAGTGCGGGCACTGAGTGGCTCCACGGCGGCTATCTTAAACAGTCGAAAGAGAACACATGCAGAGAATCCTGCAAGACCAGAGACATGGAACCAACCGCAGGTACCATTCCAGCGGTAAATTATCGAGGACTGGCTCTGCAGCACGCGGTGGAGGTACTCAGATCACCGCCGTCGAATCATTCTGGATTGTTGGTTCGACGGTGTTGGTCGCATTTTTGGAGGCGCTCTTCAAACTTGGGACAAAAACAATCGCGAAAGATTATGTCGCGGTTAGGAAAGCATAACGGGTGGTTTATACTGACAGCGCCTCGCAAAGGGTCGTAAGAGGTATCACCGTAAGATTCCGGCAGCGATACAGAGACGAACAGGCCTCGGAGGGAGATTATTGCATAATTAAAGGTTCTGATGAAAGCAAGAGAGGAAAGAAAAGCCTCAGCCAAATGTCGGCCATGGACCCTGGCCGCCAGAAGAGCCGCCCCACACAATGCCTGCCAACGCGCCAGGAGCACAGTGCTTCTGCACAGTCTCAGCCTCCCCTTCAACATCCGTCATTACCATCGAGCAAAGTCCCAATCAACTTTGAGAGTATCAACATTCGTTAAACCAATCTTTTCTTGTTTGACCATTTTTTATGCGAGTGTGCAAAAAGAAGCTGCCGTACCATGCTCAAGATAAAATAAGCAAAAGAATAGGACGAAACGTGATTTGAACACGTGACCTACCGGACTGCAGCCGGTTGCTCTACCCCTGAGCTATTCGTCCGGGGATGTTTGTTTGATAATTATGGTACGGGAATTATCTTTTATCACTCTACTCTGTGTTGGATTAGCACGCTATCTTGGTAGATTCTCACTGACTGCTTCTCTCTTCGGACTTCGCAACCACACTGCCACATCAGTCAACACTCAAGGCTGCATTCCACAGGAAAGCTGACAGTTTGGACACTACAGCGACACGCGCTGATGACTCCTCGGACTCCCGTCAGACTCCACAGACTTCGGATATTTTCGCCTCGGAAGAAGAGCAATGTTGTGCAGCTGATGCTGTCACTGGACACGTTGCGTACCGTGTAAGTTAGACGTCATTGTCATTTGATATTCTTTACTCAGTGCGCAGTTACACCCGGAAAAAAAAACTCTAGATTCCTTTCACCGGCTCACGCTGCATTTGCGTTATCCGCCTGACGCAATCCCAGCAACAGGATCACAGCCCATCCTTCCCGCACACTATCCAATTGCCAGCTTCACGATTTTGAAGATCAACTCACAGCCCATTTTCCGCCAAGAAGCTCGTAATCTTCTCAAACGACTTGGCAGCAGTCGTGTGGAAGTTGATACCATGCCCCGTCCCAGGCAAGCTGATGGCCTTGAACGCCTTGGTTTTGGAGAAAATGCTGGCTCCTGGGTTTTCCAGGACACCATCGCAGCTGTTTTCCACCTATTAACCAGTGGAACTCCGTGATAAAAACAGGTAGACTTACTCTGACATGCAGAAAGGAAAGTCATATTTCCCCGACAGAATCTGTGAGAACCGAATCAAATTAGTGCCCGCTCTTTCACCCATTCAACTACGCACACTGTCTTGACTGCAGGGGCGCCAAGTGTCGTCACAGTTTCAACCAGCTTTTAGCAAGGTCGGCGACAGCGGTACGGACCCCCATCAATCCGATAAGGTTGTGCCACAAACAGCCTTGAAATTGCAAACACGAGAGGGCGGGTGCAGGGTGCAGGAGCCGGGCTCACCATGGCGACCCCCTTAAACTCTATCGGTTTAATGGCAAATCTGTGACCGGTCAACAGCTCCGTAACGGCAAACGGCACCTTGTGGTCGTCGGCATATCGCGCGACTTCGGTGTCGTAGTAACTGTCGTGGAAGAACGTGGTGACGCTCGCAAAGAGGTCAACCGTTGTGAGATATCCCTGATATCACCAATGTCAGTCAAACTATCTGGAAAACAAAGGAAGCATGCTTTGAGACAGGCACATACTGTATCGAGCTGTCTCCATTTCCCTGGCTGCTGCTGAGCTGCGATCCTAACTCCAGCAGCCTCCAGGAACTCCAGCCCGTTCAGATGAGTGGAGTTGTAGCTGAAACCTGTTCCGTCATACCAGCTTATTAGTCCCCCATCTCCATGGAACAACCAAACACTGAGCTGTGCGGACGGAGCCTACCAGTCAGGACAACCCCATCAACCAACTTCTTGTTCTTCCTCACGACCTCTGACGAAATCGCACCCCCAAAGCCGTGCCCGACCAGCACAGTCTTTGAAGGCTGGCCGGTGCCGCCAACATAATGGCCCCCCTTGACCAGCTTGGTTAACTCGGTCAAGATGGCCACTTGATTCGACAGCTGCGCAACATATCCCGACACTTGTTCCGACTCCCCTACGCCCAGCCGATCGTAGTAAAAGACGGAGTAGCCTTGGCTCAGAACCCAGTCGAGAAAGCTGTACGTCTCCTTGTCGAGTTGCGGGTCCCAGTATCTGTTTTCGGAGGATGTCTGTCAGCAACCGGCCGGAACTGGTGACCATCATGCTGGAAAGAGGGAGAAAAGCACATACGCCCGGTCAAAATTCAGCCCATGCGTGGCGATCAACACGGTGTTCTCCACCTTCGGATCCGGCTTCCCGTGCCCCGGTCGGCAGAACGTCGCCGAGATGGTGTGAGTCTCAGTCACGTTGAGGGAAAACGGCGATAGAACCGAGCCCGAGATCTCGGGGGTGCGGCTGGCGATGGTGGTGACAAAGTTGGCGACGTCAAAGTCAGTCTGGAAGGGATCAAGCCCGAATACCGCGTTAACGGAGGTGAAACTGATGGGGATCTTGTAGTCGTTGCATGTCTTTGGGACGCCGGCATTTGCCGCTGCCAAAAGGCTGGCAGCAGCAAGTAAAACTGTTGATCTCATCTTCTCCGGGTTATTTATGGTGGTTTTGAGGTAGATGAAGACGAACTGAGTTGTGGTTTCCAGGTTGTCTGAGGAAAAGGGGTGGTGAAATGGCTGTTTACCTGGGTGTCCCCAACCCGAGCTGTTATTTACAACCTTAATGCCAGCCACGAAAACATGGCTTAAGCCAGAGTTTCGCCTCCGGGCTACTTATTGCCACCACCGATGTAATGTGATGTTTATGGGACTGGGAACACGAGGTCTCTGTTGCTGGAGTCTGACTGTTTTCAAAGTTCTGCTCTACCAGTAGTCGTTGCCTTTTCCGAACTGTCTTGTTGGTCTTGCTTTCGAGTGGAAATAAACGAAGGCTGGGATAGAGTTGACACATCTCAGATCATCACGATTGAATGCTGCGGCAAATTGATATATTGCTCGGATGAGTTGATAGATCCGTCAGCCAAGCCTCTCCCGTCCCCACAACCAAAGTGCCGGCCCCTACTGCCTGTTACGCACGTCAATAGTCTGGCCCTGGACGTACTCCCAGAGCAGGTCCGTCTCGTCGTCGTGCAGCGTAGCGGAGAACTGCTCCCAGAGAGCCGCCTCAAAGACTGCTTCGTAAAGGCACAGGCTGAGGTCGACACTAACGCGAGACTGCCTCCCTCCCCCTTTGCCGTTCCGGATGACGTCGTAAACAGCCTCGTGCATCTCGAAAGAGAGGAGGCGGATATCTTGCACGTCAACCAACACCCACAAGAGTTAGCAGGTGACATGCAAACATGAGGCGCAGCGGACGTACAGGAGGTAATGCTTTTGGTGGACGCTTCGTATACGTATTTTTCCATCACGACGTTCTTCATCTGGCTGGACTCCCTGCTCCCTGCCAACGCAGCTTTGACGATGCCTTGGAAGATGGGCTCAATGGTTCCCAAGAGGTCGCTGTCAACAGTCGACCAGCCGCTCATGACCTTCTCGAGGAGCCTTCCGTGAAGCTGGTGGGATTCGCATTCGATGCTATACTTCACGACGTTTGGGGGCCGGGTGGTGCGCAGCCTGTGGTGCGTTAGAAAGGCGAGAATGAATTGGCGGGAGTTGGCATCATTTTGGCCTGGTAGAAGCTTACCAGGACATTTTGACCATGTCCTCGCACGCAATTTCAGCAAACTGCTTACTCTGGCGGGCTCGCTGGATGGCCTCGTCGGCAACGCCAAAGCGGCGGCTGACCTCCTCCCACCACTTCTTGGATGACCAGCTCCTAAAGTCCGTCATGCTCTTCCGGTTCCGCTTAACCGCTTCGGTGTCATGCCCCGACATGACGTGCGGGAAATTGACATACCAGTGCGAGGGGAAGTCCTGATGTACCCCCTGCGCCTGGGTTGCAATGACATGGGGAGGCGCTGCTGGAATGGCACCGGCGACAGCTCCGACTGCGCTGTAGAACTCGGGCGAGTTGATAGCGAGCCGCACTATCTGGTCCAGCGGAATTGCCACCGTCCCTACCCGGGCTGCCTGCACAATATCGGCGATTGAGGATAAGGCCGCAATGATATCGGCTGGCTTCTGCCCTGTTATGGCCCCAGCTGCAGCTCCAATGCCGGTATTGATGATGTCTCCCAGATCAGGGAAGCTGAAAAACATCGAGTTCACAACAGGCCCTTCATCTTCTGCGATCTGCGGCTCGAGGACCAGCCGATCTACGATGGATGGGGCGGAGGTAAGAGTGCCAGACGCTGTGGGTTGGGCCATGGTCGAGGTGGAAAAACTTCAGAGAGTGCTGACAAAATAAGTGGATTGGTGCTTATGTTGGGACTAGAGGAGAAAGATAAAAAAATAGAGAGTGAGTAAGGAAGAGGGCCGGGGGGGGGGGGGGGGGCAATAAGGAAGGAGTTGGGTAAAAAAAAAAACCCAACCACCCCCCCCGGTCACGTACCAATGCACCTTCCGGCACCAACCCCAAAGAAATTGTCCAAAAAGGGAACAAG
>MU866276.1:0-58767 GCA_033296915.1 Triangularia setosa | reverse complement strand
AATCTAATCTCATCAAGTCTCGGATTGCACAGCATCAGAATAGCTCTCCAACTGAGATTTTAAAGGCAGTTGACGTCCTTGCGAAAGGGACGTCCTTGCGAAAGGGACGTCCAGGATAATGCATCAGTTGGCATTATTGAAGGTAGAGAACCAGAGTCTCCGAGCAGCAAATGAAGCACTAAACAAGCGCCGAAGGGCCAAAATTCAACGTGTTCGGCAAGGAAGATCACTTTCTGTACAAGATTCACAGGATTTGCAGGGTCAGAGAGATGTTGAAGTGCAGATAATGGAGGAAACGCAGGCAGGTAGTGGTCGGAAGCTAAGGACCGAGACGCGTGCGCGGCACTGTGGCAACTGCGGCGAGCCTGGTCATAATGCGCGCACATGTCAGTTGTAGAAACGTCTGAGGAAGATAATTCCAAGTAATTTTAGTTGTTTTGAGCTGTTTTGGTGGAATTGTTCTTGTCTTTGCAGCGTGGGTGCAGGGAGTGTGGCGCTTTCGCTTATAAACCACGTTACATGAAAGACTAGGACCAAAAAGCAGAAGAAATAATCCAAAAGAAATAAACAATACCAAAAGCAGCACACCATATCATCCTAATCACCATCCCACAACGATAATAACAGCAGCAGCAGCAGTAACAACGACAGCACCATCACCACCACCAAGTCAACACACCATTTGATCCCAATCATCATCGCCCTTCTTCTCCTCGCCCCTTCTTCTCCTCGCCCTTTTTTCTCCTCGCCCCTTCTTCTCCTCACCCCTTCTTCTCCTCGCCCCTTTTTCTCACTCCACTCCTCCCACATGCCCACACAACTCGGACAATCTTTCACTGGGCCCCCAAGAGCGATCCAACACCAGCAACACGCTGGGCCATTTCTTCCACTCATTGATTTGGTCGAGCCACGCCACGACACCAGCCACAGGATGCTGAAACAATAATAATGTCGATACTTGACCTCTCGGCACTGGTCTCCAGGAGGCAGCTGACGGCCTTAAACGACACCCTCGCCGCGATCAAGACAAAGCAGGTGGTTTAGGAGAGGGCTGCCGGATAGTTCGCTTGGGAGTACATGTGCTGTTGTCACTGTCCCTCGAGGACTATACATTGGGTGTACGTAAGGTCGTTCGCCTCGCTAGTGATATCATCCTGCACCTTCTCGCGGGTCACCCGAGTTTGATGCCAAGGCTTAAGGGCCTGCTTGTTGAGCCTGGCAGGGGACAGCTCTTTTGCCAAGGCGTGACAGAATGTGGGTGCATCCCACGTTGACCCGCCGATGTGTTAAAGACTGCCGGCGGCGTAGGCGGCACCGATCTCTCTAGGTGAGCTTTGCTCACGTCTGAGATCGAGCGATAGTGGTGCCTGCCGGGGTCTTAGTGGTGTTGCAAGCGGCGATGTAAGACGTGACAAAACTCCTGGAACCTTAGTGTTAGTCTTCATGGGTGTCAAAGAATGGAAGGAAGTAGGTACAAACCTGTTTGTCCCAACCAAGCCACAGAACCAGCATGACTGGACTGTGTTGCTACTAACAGCACGTGGTTGGCAATGCTGTGTTCGAGTCGAGAGAAGAGAATGATAGTTGTCTGGGTGAGGCTGTTGGTGTTAGTCTGAGGGCTGAGTCAATCGAGTGCTGGCGCCGAGTTCCGAGGATCTAGTATGCATTCCCGACCGTGGAGAGAGCTGGTCGAGCCTGTTGCTATTTGATCTGCGTTAGCATTGCTGAAACCGCCACAACTAGCACTTCGGAGAAAGTCCAACAAAACGGCGACAAGAATCCCAGGCAAGGGAACAAGCGCCTAATCGTATGCAGAGGGAAGAGAATAAATACATACCCTTGGGGGGTCCTGTTGTCCATTCGCATCCTGTGCGAGCAGGGTTCAGCTGAATGGCGTGAGCAAGCGGTTGGCACGCTCTTCACATTGCTCCAAATGGGTTAGAGGCCCTACGGCCAGAGACAGAAATTGAGGCTGTGAAAAGGAATGATGAGTTGATCCCCACAAAGAGTTTGTGTAGAAAGATGAGGGGGTTATGAGAAAAGAACAAGAAGACCTTTTGGTTCAGTTTTTTGACCCAGCGAGCTCATAGGCATGTTAGGAAGGCCCCCAACGATAATGTAATCTACCTGCAGTACCAGCTCCTGTCTATCCACGCATTTACTACCCCCGCAGCTTACGTTACCCCTCGCTCGGAGTAAAAGATCTGTTATCAAGCTGGGTCCGCGGAAAATTTTAGAAGGCCACGCAGACAAGAACAAGAAAGATGATCCCATTACCCAGTGTCTATTGTACATGCCGATTCTTCCTTCTTTCATCAAAGCCCGTCATTGTTTCAAGGTAAAACCCCATGCCGATGCGGTCTTCCCATCAGCTTCTCCATTTTGTGACAAATCCTTTCCAGTCCCAGCCGCTCAAAGAAAGAGTGTCTCTATCTGCCGATCCCCTCAGCTACCATCCCTCCTACCTATCCAAATTGCTTAAGTTAGTCTTGAACCCAGCGACAAGCATATACCCAAACTCAGCCGCCTCCACACTCCTCTCCGCCATCTCCTTCTTCCCCAACCCATTGTACGCCTCCGCCAGCCTCCTCAAGGCAATCACAACATGAATCGTCATCAACGAATGCCACTCTTCCGCAAAGAAAATACCCTTCGGGTTCCACACCTTATCCTGGCTCTCTGCCCCCTGCGGCATCTCAAACCCAAAGTTCCTCAACACCTTCACGGCATGCCTAATCATCTTTGAGTAGTTCTTCTTTCCCCTATACGCCCCTACCAACCAGTTGCTTCCATAAATCAGCGTCAGTCTCGGCAACCGCCCGTACACCTCTGGCTCGTGCGCCTCCTCCAGCTGCTTCATCAGCTTGTCTACCGATCGAATCGTCGCGTCTGGAATAATCGTCTTCGCCCGAGGCGTCTTCTTGTTCAAGATCTTCTCCACCTGCGCGAGCAAATCCTTCCTCCTCTCTCGATTCGCCTCCGACGATTGCTTCAACTCGGCGACGCACAGCGTGCAGGAACACTCGAACCCCCAGCCGTCCTTGTACACGCCGTTGCGGATGTCGGGAAGGGATTTGACAGGAACATACTGCTGGAAAATTTCCTCGCCGGCTTTGATGTGCCGAGTGGCGCGGGAGATAAGCATGTCGCCTAGGAAAGATCGGAGGGTGTTGGGCACACAGGCATGGTTGAGGTTGCTGGCGTGGACCCAGAGGCCCTTTGCTTGACGTCCTTCCTGGGCGGTTGGTCTGGTGTCTTCGAGTGTTGACAGTGGGACGGAGAAACAGTTCTTGTTGCGGAGACCTTCGATAACGAACACGTCTAGGACTGGGACGCCGTCGACGAGTGTGCCTTCTAGTGGGTTTCGCTCGTAGGACATCTGGCCTGGGTAGAGCTGGAGGACGGACTTGCACAACGATGGGTTGTCCAACAGTTGTCGGACTGTCAAAGCATACAACGCCGCAGATGCCCTCATTGGCTCGTACTGGTTGGGCATGAGGGTGGCCTTTTCTGCAAAGACAAGCTCACCAGGTGCCAGGTCCTTGATGGCGAATAATCCTCTGCCATGGAGCGGGCTTGCTTTTACCTCTGTGTTGCGGGTGAAGGACCCCAGATCCAAGTGGACTGACTTTGGGCTGAGAGACTTGTATATGGCTTCGAAGTCGTAGTCACCGGTTTCTTCTTCGTGCAGTCTAGCGAGGCAGCGCTCGTACTCCTTCTTGATGGCTGGCTTAGTTGGGTTGAGCTCGAGAGCCTTTGAAAGGTACTCTTTGGAGTCTGAATAGTTGCAGAGTCCGTAGCATGCTCTACCAGCGGTGTAGTATGCTTTCCAGTCAGTGCTAGCGCCTGTTCGAGAGGCAAGGGAGTCCTCTTTCGCGGCATCGTAACGGCCGAGGATGAGGTTTGTCCCGGCACGCTTGGTGTAGATTGATGGCTTGAATCCTTCATCTTCAGCACAATCCAGGGCTTCGGTGTAGCTTGTCACTGTGTCAGCTTTCCGTCCGGCTTGTCTCTATTTCACGCGAAACACCTACCAGAACACCGCCGTTGGGAAGTCTTTCTCCAAAAACGCCGTATCACCCGCCTTCTTCCAGTCCTCCGCTGCCTTGAGCAATGGGCCTAGTCTCAGTGGTTCCGGAATGATAGGGTCAGTAAACCTGATCAGCGTCACATCTGATGGGTGGTCAACGCAAATCATGTAATCTTCGCTCCCGTCAGCATTCTTGCCGTTGATAGTGTAATACGGCTCCTTGACGCCAATGATGCAGCCCTCTGGTACACCGGAAAGGATGGACGAGTCGTTCTGGTTGTAGATGGAGATCTTTTCTACGTTGCCAAACTCATCCTCGACTATGCTCACTGCTCCCGCGCCAAGAAAGGGTGGGCTAATGACTTTGAGAATGAGGCCTGAGCCCCTGTGGTGAGAGTTGACTTCGAGGTCTGATAAGGGGATCTGTGGCGATTGTCAGAATCTTGAAGAGGACAACGAGGGAGTGAAAATTACAATTTTGACTTCACGGATGGACTTTGTCGAGGCAGGGTAGGCATGTGCCAAGTTGGGCTGCTTGACCGGTCTCGGCGCATTCTCTGGTGAGTTCGCCTGTTTCTGGACATAGACGGCGTGGGTCTTGAGTAGTTCCTCCTTTGTTGGCTTGACCCTTGGGGTTCTGGTGGTGTCTGGTTTGGTGATCACGCCGTCAAGCCCAGGGCTAGTGGTGGCAGGTGGGGAGGGAAGCACAACTGCCATCTTGCTGGTGGTATTCTCCTCGACTTCTCTTCTTCGCCAGGGGGGTATCACTGGAAACAATCACAGCACAAAAATAAGAAGGTCCAGGCGAGGGAAAATGAAGAATGTTGCGATCATGGAGCTTTTGTTTGTCAGATGAGCACAGGTTCAAAAGTTATCTACGTTTTTGACCTTGAGATGGACATTTCAAAGAAATAGGTGGCATTCTCGGAGCTACAACAGCCGTGATTGCCCCTATGGGAATGACATTTGGTTGCCAAGAAGGTCTTGGGGGAGTATAGCCGTCTTTCCGAACGCGATATAAGGTCATGCGCTGAGTGGTGCGTTGTTAGCGGACAATGCAGAGGGGGTGCGGGGAATGCGGAGAATCAGGGGTAAAAGGGGTTAAGGCCGTTTTCGAGCCGGGGTGCTTGCGGGGACGAGGGAAACAAATCTGGGGCGCCGCCAAGGAGTTGCCTTTTTTGGTAATTTTGGTGTAAGTGTCCGTGGACCTGCATCAACATTCTATGTGAGATCGTCGGGTTTTGCTGATGAATTGGCTACATCACTAGGAAGCCGTCTCAACACCGAGTACTTGACCGAAGGACGCTAGCTGACGTGGACATGCAAGGGATCCAAGAAGCCAAAGGCCGACAGTCCCGAAGGAGAAGAGAAAGAATGGGATTAAGACATGTCACATTTGGTCATCTCATTTGGTGATCTCAAACATCTAGGCTGCGATCTGTCTGTGGTTTGCCCTCCAAAGCCTTGATATCAGCGCACTGGGTCATCCCCCTCTTCAACTCTCATGCCTTCACCCTTCGTACCCCTATTCAGCAGGTGTCAGCATTGAGGATGACATTCCAGTTCCCGGGGTAGAACGCCTGGCCCGCACTCGTCCAGTGGCCCCCGGAATCCTGAACGCATTGCCCCTTGTTGTTCCAGTGGTCCCCATAGGCCCCATTCATGTATTCGGCCCCTCCTGCAATCTCAATCCACCTTAAGGTCTTCTCAACGGCATTCTAAATTTGATCAACATTATGGTCAACCACCGCAAGCAGGTAAATGAAAGGCGAAAGTTCAAGGTTGAGACTTACATCGTTACACCACCAGATCGCGGAGTTATAACTGCAACTAACCTTACCGCATTTGCGTGGGCCAGGACCATTCTGAGGCTTGGGGTCAATAGGGAGTCTCCAGAGGTACTCAATACCGTCAGCAATGGCGTTCCATTGGCAAGCTTTCCAGCGACCCCAGCAGTTGTAGCTCTCAGGTATGATGCTCGGTTTGGCACCGCGAGAGGACAAGGAAGCAGCGGAGAAGTTTCGCTGACTGAGAGAGTTGGTAAAGGACTTGCTCCAACCGGGATAAGAGGCCTCCATCTGGGCAATGGCTTGCTGGATGGTACCGGTAACAAGCAGAGTGTCGCTGGTAGCGTTGGCGGGGTCGATGGGCATGTCGAACTGGAATGCAACGACTCCGTACCCGTCGATAGGAGCCTGGGCGGTGTAGGCAGTCTGTGTCAAGAGGGAAACAATGGCCAAAAGGATCTTAGGAAGCATGGTGATGATCTTGGTCGGTATCTCGGGGTATGGTTGTGGTCGGTGTTGACGATTGTGTTGGTGGTTGTGTTGGTTTGTTGCTGAACCAGAGTGAAAGGATTGACATAGTGAGTTAAAGCCAGTTCTTATATCTGGACAGAAAAGGAGTCGTCAATCGTAAGATGCGGATAAGGGTTGGGTGTCCCTTCATACTTTTCCTGCTCCCGCTCGTTCGTTGTGCTCCTTTGGTTTGGGCAAGAGTCCACTGCATCTCTTGGAGTGACGTTGCAGCCGCCTATCTCTCGTTGCTCTTTCTTTGACGTCGGGCACCCGACGTTTGCCTCCCAAGTCCACCTCGACAGGAACAGGTTCCTTCTAGAAAATCGAGTGTGTGCAGGAGCTAGAGTGGATGGTTCCATGCCGGCCAAGTCACTCCGGAATCTGGAGCCGAACTTGACCGTCTATTGCCGGCTGGACATAGACGGAAGCCTGTCTTCGGGAGGCTGGCAGTTGTTGCTTCTGTGGCCAAATGTTGGGCGACGAACGCGAACCCGGTAATGGGTGCCACCCCAACTGTGATGGCTACCACCTCGACTGCGACGAAATTTTTGAACACTCACCGCGACCGGGACACTCCAAGAGTGCAAATTGCATGCGCCATAGCGGACCAGCATTTCCTCAATCTTGTCGGCCGTGTCTTCTGGAGAAATCCCAGTATGGGGGATAGAGCATCGAAAAATGCTGGTTTCGGACGGTATGTAGAACGCTTTCCGCACGAGTCCAGTCATGCCATGCCATTAATGGCGCTCTGTCCGGAGGACCTAAGGACCCATCCAGGTCTCCAAGTTCGTTTGGATCCACGCCTGCCTCCAGCAAGAGCTTTACTCCATGGTAATCCAGAAGGGATGCTGCCACCTGCAATAGTCCTATTGCATAGCTGGGGGCTTTTCCTCTGGCTCCAATATAGAAAAGAAGTCGCAAGATGTCACAGGTTACGGTACGTCTGATTTGGACCTGAGCATGCAACTGAGCTTGCGTGCAAATGTCGACCAATGTACAAGAGCATGATTGTAGATGGATTGAATGTACCAACTCATTTTTCGAGGCAGAACATGAATGCGTTTTAGTAGCCCTTCCTGCGCGTGGGCCAGTGCGTGCGCAATATTCCATTAAAGATCCACGAAATCGAAATTTGCATATCTGGGGACGGCCAAACTCATCGCGAGTCGTGATCTCAACTAGCGGCCGATAAAAGGAATCAGACGTGACTTCAAGATCGAGATAGCAACCAAGGATATCTTTCAAGGAATCCTGCATCGCCAAGTTCGCTATGAACTGTACACTGAAAACTCCCGCTTGATGTCCATATGCCATACTCTGAGTACGGTGACCGTTGGGTGACGAAATGTATGTGGTGTTTCAGAGCCGTCTGCAGTGGTGACAACTATAGCCTGAGAAGATCTGTGTGATATCCTCTACGAAGGCTGCGGCGGACCTGACAACGTCAAAGTGAGGCTTTGACATGCAATCACATCTGATACCAGCTTCAAGATCTCAGGTTCCTCTTCATACCAGGGGCTTCTCAACCAAATAATTGACTCGCACTAGGAGTACCAGTAGAACCTCGTCCAGTCGATCTCCAGATTTTCATGCCTCTGTCTCTTATGTCACTCTCCAGCTCATTGTCACTGAGTAAGTCATCCTTCCTGGGATTCAATGTGGTGAGTAGGATGGTCCGAGTGACGTCGCAGCATATTTGTTTTCAGTCTAGTGTGTCGTGGGGCCCTTGAGGACTGCAAGAATTCGACAACGGCGTAGTGCGCAAGTGAAACGGTGAGGATAGTCATAGTGGATGGCTCGTCAAGCCACCCCTTTCTTCCCGCACGTTCCTTTCCATGTGAAATAGGCCTCTCCTCCGGAGAGGTTATGATGAGACAACCACAAAACTCACGGAGTAATTCGGCGTCCAGGTCATAACCTAAGCTCACATGTAGCCCATTCACCTTAAGAGATTCTTGAATAGCATCAAGCAGAACGGAACAACGGATATTGGTCTGTTGTGCCCAAGAATGCCGAGCAGAATTTGTATGCCAATATATCCAAAGACAAGCATAGCGGACAATTTCATATGCCTCTGTGGAGATCTGGTGCAAAATACGCTCATATGTCACGTCCAAAGTCTGGGGCCAATGGGACAAAGCCTTGTTCATGACGCTCATCTCCAGTTCAGCCATTGTCATGCGTCGATTTGGCAGACCACCCATCGGAACCTAGACAGTAAAGTCAAAAAGCGACCTTCATGTGAAAACAGAAAGCGACCACGTAAATTGCTTTTGCTTTGTTGCATAAAGCACTTTTCACCTTCAGTTGGATCGATGTGGGCCAGTGTTGGAGTTTTGGATGTTTGGCAAGTTGAGATTGGACGTAAATTTCAATATCCTCGTCGACCAATCCACTAGACATTGACAGCGACATAGCACAAGTCGACATAGTAGTCTCGATGTCGACGTACTCGCAACTTACTACCAATAAATGCAGCTTAGCGAACCTTGGATCTGTCGCCAAGTCTCTCAAATCCTTGAGAAGACCAACCCGGAGCATGCTTTCGTCGACAGCGTCAACTACAACGTAGATTTTGTCAAAACTCCCAATGACCACTTCCAAGGCATCTAGCAATTCGGGAAGGTAGGGCACTCTCCTTTCTTCGAGAGTTCAGTAATCGGCCGAGGGACGGACTTTTGGGATATGCACAGTTTGGTCAAAATCCACACTAGGAAAGGTGTTGAGAATTATAACTCTGGCAGGCCAGTTGAATAGGTCCTGCCGAGTAGGTGGAAGCAATAACCTGAGAACTCTAGAGTTCCTTGGACTGCGCTGTACGACGGTGTGCAGTGCCACTGAAGGAAGACAAGTATAGGGAACTGTGCCCCTGTGAATAAGATGGTAGGCACTTAATAACAGAGGACTATGCTCTGGAAGAGAGTGTGGAAAACCAGTATATTAACCTTGACTTGATAGCTTGACTTGACAAGAGAGAAAACTGAATACTTCGAATATGCTGCAAGAGGAGCCTGTTATAGGCATCCAGTCCTCGTATTTGCTTCCTCCAATTCCTTCACTGCCGCAGTTTCCGTGGTTCCGGGCTATCGATGATGTCCGTGGTTTCCAAGGTCCCAGGTCACCGATGATGTCCGTGTTCTCCGAAGTTCCGGGTTCTTCATAATACCCGTAGTTTCCGGGACTCCGGGCCATTGACGGTGCCCGCTGTGAGGACTCGGGGACACAAACAAAAACATACTGTAAAATCCACAAATAAGTGCTGTATTTCAACAAAAGGTTTTGTTTCATCTTTAATACCTGAAGTGGTGGGTAAGGTCATTCATATACCCCTTATCTCTTATCGGGTCCGAGCTACACCATTGGCTCCGCTCAGACTGACCCATACATTCAAGCACTTCCTGAAGCTCTAATTGACAGCTTCTTTCGCAATTCATCATCTTCACCACACTCTTTGGACCTATATTTGGAACCGCTGTATCAATCTTGGTTGTGTCCATAGTAGCAATACTAATATGCGAAGCCGAGTTTTTTTATTCGATGGTCTGTGTTGAAATAGTGCTTGATCACCCCAATGAGATGGGAAACCAATATTGTTTGCCAGCTCTGGGAATTCCGTGGGTCCAAATGCAGGACACATTCCCATCAAGCCAGGCCTTCCAATCAGGAGTTCTGAAACCCCATTCACCAGTACCAGGTTCGTACAATTTGACGGATCTCGTGTATAGGCGAAAGGTCGGTGGACCACGACATCAGCCATCGATATATTTCCACAACCTGGGCGTCTGAGACAGTTTTGCGGCACATCAGTATCTGTGATTAGATTGCATATGTCGATAATCTTTACCTTTCATGTTCGTGTAGATTTCCTCAACCTTGCTTCGAATGACTCCCACTTGCTGACTTGATTCGCTATTAGTCACGGCAGAATAAGTAGGAAGAAGGCGTATTCAGTTTACCATCGCTTGTTGACATGCAAGAATGGGACCTTGTGAGGATGAGAGGCTATCAAGAGCACTGGGCCCAAGGCTGTAGGATACCAAGTACTATAAATTCTTGAAGACAGAACGAAGGGCCGATATTTCGACAAGAATAAGTCAGACATCAAATGGAGTGTCATGTGCAGCTTCGATATAGACCTTGCACGTTCGAATAACCATGTCGTCCATCTGAATGATGGCAATGATGCTCGCAGATGAACTAATCGGGTCCATATCTGAAAGATATGCCGGACAGGGCAAGATCGTGTTCCTGTCAATGCGAGACGCAAACGAAGAGAGCGAAATTACGAGATGGAGCTTGAGTCTAAAAAGACCGGTTGGGCTGATGGTTTCGATCAGTCTTGCGCACAAGATAGTACAGTTGAGGTGGCAAAGACACAGGCAGACGGGTAGGTGCAGCTTCGAGTCGTGGTGCAACATTATTGCTTATTGCTCGATACGCAGACAAGGCTGTACAGTGTCATCCGAAACTCATGCAGTGCTAACCTTGACAGGTCGCCTCATAATAACGGACCGCATCACGCCCTCGGGTACAGGCCCAGCAAGTGCCACAGCATTGTTTTCCCCCCAGTTCCGGCCCTCTGTTTTGGTCACGCCCCACGTCTCTGTTACCTTCATATCCAACACGTCAACATCCTCGAACCCAAACTTCCGGTAAACGCCATAGCCGACCGGAGAAGACTCGAGCCGGGTGGGAAGTCCAAGACTGTCGGCGAGGTCGGTTCCCCACTTCACAAGAGCCGATCCGGCCCCCAAACGTTGTCGGCCCGGGCTACAGGCTAGGATGCCGAGGACTGCGGGGTAAGTAATCAGTAACTTGACTCGAAAATCGCAGGCAATATGGTAGAGCGAGGCCTTACACAAAGCTGCTTCTCCCTTTGCGTGGTCTCTTTGCTTCCTGTTTAGCTCTCCGATAAAGGCATCTATCACCGAAAGATCGGCGCCCTCGCCGGAGTTCTCGACCGTGGGAACAAAGTTCTCTCCCTTCCACTGCTCCTCCGTCCGAGGGTGTCGGTGGAGAACCCATTTCGAGAAAGCGACTACTTCGCCGGGTCCGTCAGGGCCTTCTGGAAAGTACTCTGCGACATTCAAGATTGTTTCCCCGTTCTTAGCAAGCTCTTCCTCAGACTGCGGCTTGGGAAACACCCGCTCTCCGAACCTTCTCCTGGTGGCTTCCGTGGCACCACCCGGATACATGAGCTGATTCATCACATCATCGTCGAAAGCGTCATAGTGAATATCGACGATAGCATCAGTATCAGCCAGTTCGGCCTTCCGGACTCGAATGAAGGGGTTTTGAGAAGCCATCTTCGGGGGATTGGGGGCGTGCTGGTTTTGGTTCAGGTGGGCAGAGATGCTATCAAGCTGTAGGAGGGGACGAGGCAGACGGCTATAAAGCTGTTGCCGGCTGGGACCGCAGCGGCCCCATCGCCCGAGTGCGAACATTCTGCGACTCCTAATGCAACGAAATACTCCACTCGTACTCGGCGGCGTGAGTCACGGCCGAAACGCGGAGTGGAGTGCATATTGAGCGCCGGCGAGCTGGATTGGGAAGGCTAAATCCCGGCCGAGCACCCCGGATTATTCGGCCGTCTTCCAACGACATCCGTTCGGTGCTGGGTGTTTTGCTACCGAATATGTACACGTCGTGGTTCTAATCTGGGTAAGTGAAAAGCGGCCAATGGTTTGGACAGGCTCAATAGATACTTGTATGATGCATGGTGCACCAACTGATCTGACAGCATGTACTTAGACTGGAAGGTGGTGATTGTCATTTGGTTTAGGTCGGCTGATCTTGTCGTTAACGGGTCGCCGGTGCCCTTGGTCGTGTATCGGAGCGTGTTCTTTTGAGGGCAGGTAAGAGTTACAGTAGGTGTTGGAAAAGATATGAACATTCCATCGTCGTTTGCAAGTGTTGTTCTTCGAGCTGCTTGACCAAGACCGAGACAAGACGCACCAAGCTAAGGCCCGAAAGATGGGAACAAGCGCAACAGGGGCAAAGGGTCCCAACAATGCAGATCAACCAATCAACGGCCTTCCTTTATCATCAACAGGCCCACTTGAGCTTCTGGAACGCTTGCGCTCGCAACCTGGATGGCTGCTACACCTAAACTGCATCGTACGACCCCTACATCACATTGTTTGCGATCTCGTCCAAAATGGCGAGCCCACGAGTGACTTTGCTTCTGTCTATTCCGTTCATGATCATTGGCTTTCTGCTGAGTCGTTCACCGCTCATGATGACTTCTGTTTCACCCTCCAAACCCTGGGCTGATGGCCCCATGAAGCTGATCACGACGCCCCAGTTTCAGACCAAGAAGGCCGACATCTTTACGTTGGGAGCCACGCATATGGCTTTGCTCCATAACTCCATTCTGCGCGGCTACAACTCCATCTACCACCAAGCTCCGCTGCTCCTCGACCAGGACAAGGCCGACTTCATTGGCTATGCTCTAGCTTGGTATCGCTTTGTAAAGTCACACCACGATGACGAAGAGGCATCTCTCTTCACCAAGGTGGAAGACCTGTTGCAGGATAAGACAGTATTTGAGAAGACGCACCACGAGCACGGTATGTTGGTTTGGCCCAGTGTCACCAGTGCCGAAGTCCACTGACAGATCCTCTCTCCCTAGAATCATTCCTCGCCGGCCTAGCCGAGTTTGGGAAGTACCTCTCTGGCCTCAAATCTCCCGCCGATTTCTCCGCCGACGAGCTCTTGCGAATCATGGGCACTTTCCAAGAGCCCTTCGAGCAACACTTCCACAGCGAGATCTCCACCATTGCCAAGTTCTCCGAACATCCCAATGCGCCGAAGGAGGGTACACCGGAGAATACTGCCGCGGCGGCTACGTTCAAGGCATGGGGCAAGAGCACCGTTACCAAGGCCGGTATGACGGATGTCGTACCGTTCTTCCTCCTCAACTTGGATCGTACTATGGAGGACGGGATGTGGGCGAACTGGCCTCCTATGCCAGCGCCCATCAAGTGGGGCCTGATCAACATCGTGGGAGCTTTCCACTCGGGGTGGTGGAAGTTTGCCTCTTGTGATGCCTATGGTCAGCCGCAAGAGCTATGGGCTTATCGTGCTGCGGCCATCAAAGCCCAAAAAGAAGAGCAAGCCATGGCCTGAGGTGGCCTGCTATTGTAGGTATACGATATATCTTCACGAATCATGACCTGCGTTTTTGGACTGGAGTTTATTTTGCTATCACGCATACGATTTTGTTTGCTATTGTAGTTTGATGCTTGGATCAGAGTCTTATATATACCAGTTACAACATAATCCATTGTTGATATCAGGAATTGGCCCTCTCTGGGCAATATGGTTCTTATCTCAGTGTTACCTCGAGACTGCTCTGACTGGGGCGGGAGCGCTTGACCAGCCTTGCGGGAGGAGGAGGGTAGTTACATTCCTGATATTCCGACCTTAATCAGGAACACAGCTACCACCTTCCTCAAAGACGAACCCGGACAATTTTTTGCTGAGTCAACGAACTACCGCCACCCTCAAATTCTTGCCGCAGGCACCATGCCCTCGGGATCACCGCTCGAGAGCGGCAGCCCGCACGCTCTCTTACTAGCAGCTCTTTCAGTATCGTTTTGCAGCTGCCTTCGCCTCAACTACAGCACCTGTTGAAAGAACACTCCTCCATCCAATTTGAACCATGCCGCCCAACCACCTCGACGCCGGCGGCCCAAACGCCACTCTGCCCTTCCATTTCCCCCGGTTATTCAACATCACAGCCCATCATACTCTCAACTCCTCAGCCTCAGCCCTCCAAACAAATCCTCGGCGGCAATGAACCTCCAACTTCCACCACCAACCTTCCCGCCCATCCTTGCGATCACAAACTACGGCGACAACAAACCCCCTTGCAGCGTAATGGTGCGTGTCCCCCCATTGCCTCTATCCAACCCCCTACTATCATCACTACTTCTAACAGGCATCCTCAAAAAGTCCCTCTAGAACTGGGAAACAACCCACGCCTGCTTTCTCTCCCGCTCCTGGCAGATCCGCTCCAGCGCCATGTTTGCCACGACCTGCCTCGGCACCGTCCTGCTTTGCTTTGCCCTCAAGTTTGTCCGTCGGTTTTGTGGCACCTACGACCATGCCATCTATTCCCGCCGCCGGCGTCGGGGCGTTGGCGTTTTGGGCTTTTAGGTGGGATATGGGGAGGTAGTGGGCTGGGGGGAGGAGGAGGAGTCTGGGGAGAAGTAGGGTGAGGAGGGGGAGGGTACGATATTGGGGGTTTTAAGGGGGTGGTGGTGGTGGCTATCTGAGACAAGAAGGGGCGTGCCGGGGTTAGGGTTGGGATCTAGGAGTTAAAGGATTAGTCTGCTGTAAGGCGCTGAAGCTTAGGGGCGAGGCGCTAGGGCAGCAACTGCCCTGGCCCGCCATTCTCTTTAAGACAAATATGGGTTATTGTAATAGGTTTAATGATGATCATTTTCTTTCGCTGAGTATGCCTTAGATGTTCCTTGGTCTACCTTTCTTACTCATGTTCTTACGTAGTAAGGTCGTTGGTGGTGCAAGGCGATCCGCGCTGACAAATCTCACGCAGTGACCGCTGTTTGACAATCAACGTCAGCAACAATGGCATCTCATTCCTGCTTGTCCCTCAATTGCCATTGAGGGCTGCGACACTTTCTCCTATCTCTTCAACTTTCTGATGGCAGTATGGCATCACGGACTCGCTCATCCGAAGGTTGCTGGACCTGCCGCCTCCGCCGCAAGAAGTGCGATGAGACAAGGCCGGTGTGCGAAGGCTGTGATACCTTGGGGATCGACTGTTTGTACGGTGATGACAAGCCACAGTGGATGGACGGCGGGGACTGGCAAAAGGCAAGGGGGGAGTGGGTGAAGCAAGAGATCAAAAGGGTGGCCGCGCAGAGACGAGAGAAAAGGTACATGAAGGACCTCGAGGCTGGCGTCGGAGGGATAGGGTTGGATATGGGCAGTGACACGCAGGGAGGAGGCGGAGAGATTAATGTTATCACGGCAACGATATCGCAACCACTCCTGCA
Source organism: Triangularia setosa (assembly GCA_033296915.1). Taxonomy (NCBI): domain Eukaryota; kingdom Fungi; phylum Ascomycota; class Sordariomycetes; order Sordariales; family Podosporaceae; genus Triangularia; species Triangularia setosa. The sequence goes on along the minus strand of MU866276.1, from coordinate 43,417 downwards.
AGAGACGGCTCATGGTAGTTGTAATGGCGGAAATGTTGAAGAACCCATGGCACCGAATGTTGATGACGGTAGCAACACGAGGATGGGTTTGGAAGCCGACAACAACACCCCAAGCGGTTCTGCCACCGTCATCACATCCACAGACACCACCGCCATAGCAACACCCTGCTGCTGCTCCTCCACAGCCTCCTCGTCACCCCATGATATGGCCCCCGAACAGCAAACAGCAGCCAACAACGACGCCCTAGACGAAGACCGCACCGGCCTCCCCCCTTTCGAGCGCGACGCCCACCGCACAATGTTCTACCTCGACTACGTCTTCCCCTTACTCTTTCCCTTTTACCGGCCCACCCTCCTCGACTTTGGCCGTGGCTGGCTGCTGGTTCTTCTTCAGCGAAATCAAGCGCTTTTCCACGTCGCGCAGACGATGGCGGGGTATTTTTATGGTATCATCCTCTCTAGCGATGACAATAAAAATGACGTTCCCGAGTTGTGTAAAAGTCACAATTTGGATGCTATACAACGGCAGCAGGAGCTGGGGCTGCAGTGGCTGAGGAGGGAGATACAGGATGTTGTTGAGAGGGGGGTGAAGGGGCATCTGAAGGAGGCGAGTGAGGTGGTGGCGTGTATTGTGCAGCTGTTGACGAGTGAGGTGGCGGTGGGGAATAGTGGGAATTGGAGGGTGCACTTGGAGGCGGCGGGCGGGTTGTGGGAGGAGATGTGGAGGTTTCACGGGGTGAGTAAAGTTAATATGGGAATTGGAGGGGGGGAGGTAGAGGTGCCGTGTTTTATGATGTTACTGTTGCAGTTGGGGAGTACACCGATGAGTTGGACGCCGAGGGGCCAGCCGTGGGGGACTAGTCAGGCTACGTTGAGGTTTTTTAGCGCGCAGTTGTTGTTTTTGGATGTGGTGGGGAGCACGGCGCTAGAGCAGGCACCGAGGTTGCAGAGGTGGCATGGGCATTTGTTGGAAATTCTGGGAAAGGAGGAGATGGAGAAGATTATGCCGGTGAAGGTGACGGAGAAGGAGATGGAGTTGCCGCATTTGAAGTTGGTAGAGTTTATTGGGTTGGAGAATTGGGTGGTGCTTGCTATTGGGGATATTTCTGCATTAGATGGGTATAAGAAGGAGATGAAGAGGACGTCGGCGCTTTCGGTGACTCAGCTAGTGTCACGGGCGTCAGTGATCGAGAGTCGGATTCATGCCGGTCTGGGAGGTTTGGGAGAGCCGGAAGTCAAAAACGGCTGTTCATCTAATGGATGTGTGCCAGGTGATCATCCACTCTTGCATTTTACGACACAGGGGGTGCTTTCCCCTCAGACAATGCACAGTACTTCCCTACATGCCAGGATATGGGCTCGAGCTGCGTTGACATACCTCCAGGTGGTAGTTTCTGGGTGGCAGCCAGCAAGCCAAGAGATACGAAACTCGGTGACGGAGACCGTAAATCTGATGCTTTATTTTCTCCCGGCGCCAGACTGTCTCCGCGCGTTGGTTTGGCCTTTCACTGTTACTGGCTGTCTGGCTGCCCCGGAACAAGAGCAAATATTTCGCGATATGGCCGGTGCCATGGGCCCCTTGGGAAACTTTGGCACCATCAAAGAGGGGATGGCCATCATGGAGCATGTGTGGGCAAACCGAGCTCAGATCGAGCAGAATGCAGACCAGTGGGACCTGGCTGCGTGTTTAAGATGTCTTGGTCAACCTTCACTTCTTATCTGACAACTTTCGGCACTTTGGATGCCCAATAGCAGCAAGCTTGATACGAAAGAACAATTGGGTATTACACCCATCCTACCAATGTATCAGGCGATAATCCCCCTTGCTTTTACAGTCTCGATACTCTTTGTGCTCGATAACTAACCCATCACAGATGGCCAACGATATATATATATACACAAACACACAACTTTTATACAACATTCCTCGGATCAAACTCCCCCCGCGGCCGCCCAATGACACTCGCCAACGGTCCCCACCACCCACTCTCCGCCTTCTCTATCTTCTTCTTCCTGCCCCCATCCTGCCCTAGCACCAGCGGCTGCGGCAGTAAACTCTCATGCACCATATTATTAGTATTACCTAAAGGAGCCATGCCCTGCACGGCACTCCTCCCCATCTTCATATCCTTTGCTCTCCTCTCTCTCGGATCTATTTTAATAGGACTATACGTTGTCTTGGGTAATAACAAGGGCGCCTGGTCCTCCTCTCCCCCCAACAATCCACCATAAGAAGCAGAAGAAAACGACGATGCCTCCGACAGCGAAGAAGACAAGGCGATGGGTATAACCCCCACACTCAGACTACTCTCCGCCGTGTTAGCTCTCGATCGTCCTCTTGTTGGCGTTGGCGGTGGTGGTGGTTGGAGATATCCACCAGCTGTCCGACCTTTCGAGCCTGTTGGGGGAAAAGGCCAGCCGGGTGTTTTCCTTCCGCCGCCGCCGCCGCCGGCATCTTCAACTGCAACCGTCTGTTCATGTGCTTGTAACAGCTGGCTTCTTGTCGTTATTATCGTCGGGTTTTGGGGTGTTGAGGCAAACGCCCCGAGTCCCTAGCGTGGGTTACCCGGGAGACCACCTCGCTGGCGGGAGCGAGGGCGGGTGGTGGATGGGGAGGTGGGGGTTGCACTGGTAGTGGTGCTGTCGCGGTAGTTGCGGTAGGCTCTAGCGAGCTCGGAGGGGCGGTTAGGGAGGGTGGGGGAGTCGAGGCGGTTGCGGGGCCGGTATTCACGGATGTTGTTGGGGGTTACTGTGCCCGAGCGGGGGATTTCGTCTTTTTGGGAGTAGTAGGGAAGGGTGTTGCTGCTGGAGGAGGAGGTATTCCAGCTGTCGACTCTCTGGCTTCCGGGCCGCCAATGGGACTTTTTCTCGTCGAGGTCGCGGTCCCAGTCGCCGAAGCTGTCCCATTGCTTTTTGGGCTTGCCGGCGGAGTAGTCCCGAGATGGGTTGGAGATTATGGTAATGGGCCGTTGGGTGAAGAAACCGGCTCCAGGGCGATTAGCTGGGTCTGAGAGGTTTTCATTAAAGTCGTATTCTTGTTGCTGGAGCTTGCGCTCACGGAGTTGAAGGAGGATGGATGAGAGGGTGCTGAGGATGAACAGGACAGAGAGGACGATCAGGGATATCCAGATGGCGAATACGCGGTAGCAGCTCTCTTGGCCTTTAATGTTGGACGGGAATGATGTTCGGCCAAACGAGGTATTTGGGGGCACGGTTATTGTGTAGTTGGTTGAAGGGGCGACAGTTGCGCATGACTTTGTTGTCATGGGCTGGGCTAAGAGAATTGTAACAATCACGATCGGAATAAGGAGGGTGAGATCCAGGATTAAAGTGGCAATATATGAAAGAAATCGCCGGCTGAAGTTGGTAACAGTAACGAGGGTGTATAGTAGTGCCGTGCTAGTCTGGTCACAAAATTGTCAGTGACTTCCGAGTAGATAGGGGCCAGGAACACTCGAGACATACCAAAGCTACCAACGCCACAATGGTTGGTGGCAACCCGAGTCCAGCATTGTCGAAAGCGAGAATGAAGTTGACCGTGAACCCCACAATAACCCCTGAACTGACTATCGAGAGGATCCGTACAACGAGGAAGAAATAGCCTAGAAAGCCCTGAGGTCGTAGCAATCTCGTGTCCATAATGGCTCGGGCTTCTCATCAGCGCTTGGTGTGTACTGTTTGGAAGTTGCCATACAAAGAAAAACAGAGTCAAAGATATGGAATGTCTCGAGCTCAAGTAGAGAAAGAGAAAGTGAACTCGCAACAAGGTCGGATTCGAAGCGTTGGACAACCACCGTCGGCCGCCAGGTACATGTATCAAAGCCGAGGTGGACGGCTGCAGGATCCTAGAGTGAGAGAGCCGCGATTCCTATCTTCACAAACAACAATAGAGAGTCCAAAAGAATATATATTTCCCATCTTTTGTCTGGGTCCCCGCCATGTGGATGACACGGCCTGTCTGCAGCAGTTTTGCCGATCATACTGCACCATTCAGATTATATATCCCCAAACTACCATAAACATTACCCCTCCAAAGAAGATTTTTCTAGCTCGAGTGTTCAAAACCGTTCGATTTGGCAATGGAACGGTTGGAAGGAAGCGAATGATCGACTTGGTGTTGTATCGAGCCCGACTCCAAACCTCCCAAAGTCGATCGCTCAAGGTTCATAAAACGGGGGGCCGCCCAGGCTACCGTCGGCGCTTAAACGATTTACCCGATGGGAAAAATGATGGAAGATGAGATGAAAAGATGCTGGCCCCGAAGGATGCGGCCGGGAAACGTCGATTTGCGGGTGTCTGTCGTGCCAAGCCGGCCGCAAAACGGGGTCGGAGCCGGAAAGCAACGAAGCCGGTGGTTTTTAAACGGTTGTCAACTGAGGATCCTCACGCTCAACAAAAATAGAACAGAACAAGATGTTTGCAAGAGGAATAAATGTCTTTAAATAAAAGACCAGACAATCGGTGATGTTGTGTTCCTGAGGTTACTATAGAAAATATCTACTGGACCTGGTACTTGATGTGAGCTCAGGACGTTACAAGATAGGTTCAAGGATACAGGGTGCAACTCAAGTGTAGGTCGTCTGAGAACCTGAAGGCGACATTAGGTGGCGGTTTTGGTGTGGCGGATCAATTAGCAGATGATCTTGTGTCAATTTTGCATTACGGCTGCAAAATGATTGCCGCTGCAGAACACCTCGATCTCCAGGCCGATTGTTGGGTCGAGTTAGATTGCTACCACCTGCCAACCCCTTTTCAGACCCTATCCCCGGATAGCTATTCTTGGCAAGCTTGTTCGAACGACCAGATGCATGCATAACGCTGAAATCAATTTTGGCACGCCATACTCCAAAAGCCACTCTACATAATCTTCCTATCGGATCAAGCATCCTATCCTCCCTTACCATCCGGTAACAAGCAGCGCAAGAATCTCCGAAAACAGCACTAGAATGGTACGACCAAACCTCAACCCAGCAAATCATCAAGACCGTTGCCCAGCGGCTTGCTACCGGCAGGCTTGACAACGGGAGAAGCAGGAGAACCTGCCGCACCCCAAATACCAGCACTGCTCTTCTCCTTGGCAAGCTGTCCAATTGTCGGACCAGGCCCAGTAGGGGTACTCTTCTTGATCCCTACACTGGCCTGGGACCAGAGAGAACCGAATGCATCACCTCCAGATGCTGGTGCTGCTGGCTTGGAGCCGCTAGAGACTGGCTTCAGCCCGCCAAAGGAGACAGAGACAGCAGCAGGCTTTAGAGCAGATGTTGCTGGAGGCGCAGCCTGAACCGAGGAAAAGTAATTCGGGGTTGATGCTTGGAACCCAGCTGGTTTGACAGCCGGGGAGAGCGTAGTCGCAGACAAGGGCGTTGAGAAGGCCGAGAAGTTGCCGGAGGGCGTGGCGGTGGAGCTCGGCGGCGGAGAGATGGATGACATGGCGACCATGCCGCTAAGGTTGGCCTGTTGAGGGGCAGAGACGGGCTGAGGGGCGGCGAATTGAGTCGGGGCGGCAGCAGCAACAGCTGGCACTGCCGATTGGAAATCATCAAAATCGTCATCGTCATCGTTGACGGGTGCGGCACTCGAGGTAGATGGGGCTGCAGCAAGGGGAGGAGTAGAGGTTGCCGCGGGCTCGTCAAACGAAAACAAGTCGACCTCGGGAGCCTTCTTCCTGGACGGTTCAGTGGTCTTCTTGACACCTGCCCTTTCTGATGTGTCCCGTTTCACCCTCGATGCGCTTGATGACGAAGCGGCAGCAGCGGGCCGTTCATCCCCGTCGAACTCGTCATATTCCTCAAACTGTTCACCACGTCCTTGTGTCCGACTGACATCGTTGCTTTGTTGTCCGCCAAAACCGCCCCCGTCACCATACACTCCTCCGGCGTAACCACCATAAGTAGAGCTGCTGCCACCACCACCTCCTCCACTGTAGCTGTCCGAGTTGCTCCCAAAGCCACCGTAGCGGCTGCTGCTTCCCATTCCAGAGCCACCCTGCATGCCTACAAATTTGCCCTTGATCGCACGAGCCTTCTTGCGTTCTGACCGGATCCTCTCGACGTCCCCGAGAAGTTCAGCGAGTTCCTTGGCGCGGTGGCGGACGTTGACACCCTGGTCTTTGCCGTTTTGGTCAATGTAGTGAAACTGGCGGAGCATCTTGAGAAGAGTGATGTGGGAACGAGCATCGTCGATAACACGTTCGGAGCCGTGCTTAATCAGGTACTCGAGTAGTTGGAGGGCCTTGTAGATTTGGCGCCACTCCTCGGCGGACTTTTCGGTAAAGCGGCGATAGATCATGGGCATGATCTCGTTCAGCGTTTGGCTGTGGGAAGAGAACGGTCAGGTATGCTTTACGATGGCTGTTCAGTGATACCACCTACTAGTTGAATGTGCCGTCCGCAATCTCCTGCATCTGGGTCGATGATGCGCCCCAAGGCTCGTTGTTTGTGGCCTCGCGCACCTTGGCCTCCATATCGGTGAAGTTCATGACGGCTGTCCAAGCAACACGGATTAGCATATGGGGGAAGCCCTTTGGGTCAGGCGCATTCAAACCTACCATTTTGAACCTTGCGCACGCCGGCCTTGACATCGTACAGTGTCAGGTTGGTGACGGTCTGCCGGAGACTGTTCAAATCCATTGTGATGAATGCTGTCGGTGATCTACAGGGAAGAATTGCGTGATATCACCGCGACAAGGTACTGCTGTGGGCTTTGCGTGTGTCGGCAGACTTAGGAGTCGGCCTCTTGTCGTCGCATTCGATGTTGGATATCCGTATTAATGGAGTATAGAGACGGGTATCAACAAGCCGGCGGCGACACCTTGCTGTTTCCTAACCGCCGCAGCCAAGACTCTGGACTCTGGGGTCTGGGCGGCACCACTGGAAGGCCTGAATGGCCGTTAAAGCCTGAGGCACCAAGGCAGCAATATTCTGTGGGTCTGTGCTCAGAAAAGCTTCAGAGCGCCAGTTGGGAGAACTCAAGAAGAAAATTTGGAGTGCTTTCCATCATCGAACTCGGCCATTCCGTCACCGTCGTCCTTCAATTTGTCCAGCTTTCTGCTGTGTATTATTCTCCTTTCTCTGTACTATAAGTAGGATCTCAATCCCAAAGGTGCGTGTCTCTCCTTTCCTCTTGTCAGTCAGTTATTTTCACCTTTCTGGAGCTCATTTGGAAGCTCAAGGATACAGCTCCGTCTTGTGAGCTTGGGAGCTTTCCCCCGCCGGGGACCACCTCGTTCAAAGGGGGCAAGTAAACAGCAGGTGTAAGGGTAGTGATGGCAGCTGGTCTCAATTTACCCAGCTTTTCCTTGTTGGTTTCCCCTCTTGTTGTTTTCCCATCCCGCTTTATCAAAAAGATCATGGCATCATACCAGCGGGCAGTGATGATCTCTTGTTCAGTGGAGATGGGCTGGGCTGGCTTCGATTTCAACCCGTGGGACAATCAACGTGCTGCGCCAATTGGCGTGCAGCTCGGCCTGCATCGGGCTCCCCTCCTCTGCATGCTTAGGCAATTCGCGATCGCCACGGTTCAGAGAAGGGAGGGAGGACATGAGGAATTCAGCAAGAAGTGGGATGTCTCCTTTGTTGAGCGTCCATTCCCCGTGGCCAAGTGGTTGATCGTTGACAATTGCCTACATCGAGTCTCCTATCACCCTCATGTCTATCCCCTTTCTCCCCTCACTCCCTCCTATCATTCATTAGAAGTTGGCTTCAGAGTCAGCTTTGTCCTCCCAAGCTCACCGTCATCTTTGTTCGCCCCAAACCATGCCCCACGCCAGCTTCGTTGGGGCGTGTTGTGTTAGGTGCTGAGCAACCAGACGGTGAGGGGCGGGCAAAGCGTGACCCCCGCCATGGTTGGACGAAAGCAACTACAGACCCCTCCTTTCTCACGTGAAGGATACGTACCTGCTCAGGATGGCTTGTTTGATTGGTCTATGTGGGGCACTAACCCAGTTCCTCGCCAGCCCGGAAAATGTTTCGACCCCTCCTACCCCGCGGTTGCTCTGCTCTTCCTCGACCTTCCTCCCTCTTTCACCAACTTCCCACTGCTCCATTCTCTTCGACCATCTCGTCGTCTATCCAATCCAACCTAAGAAACTCCGTTAGAGCTTTCTCAGTCACATCCATCAACATGGCCCCTCAAGTGTAAGTTGCTCTTTGCCATTGGCAAACAGATGCAATGACCCCACGATCAGCTTGTGAAAGCTATGCTAACTGTCTGGCAATAGCTTCTTCAAGGTTACCTGGTCTGGTCCCACCGGCTTCGACAGCCAGGGCAGGCCCAACAACGACATCCAGGGTATGTGACTACTGGATTCTCCCATCCAATTTAATTGACGCTGGTTCAATGGCTAGTCATCACACGGTACTGATAGCCGCATAGAGCAGGAGGGCACCATCAAGTTCAACCTCTACGACGACGTTGTCCCCATCACCACCCGCAACTTCCGTGAGCTCTGCACTGGCCAGAATGGCTACGGCTACAAGGGCTCTTCCTTCCACCGCATCATCCCCGAGTTCATGCTCCAGGGTGGTGACTTCACCCGTGGCAACGGCACTGGTGGCAAGTCCATCTACGGCGAGAAGTTCGCCGATGAGAACTTCCAGATCAAGCACACCCGCCCTGGTCTCCTCTCCATGGCCAACGCTGGCCCCAACACGTACGTGTTGATTGATCCGTCTACCCAACTCAGCTGAGCACAGGCTAACCCAGTTCCCTCGCAGCAACGGCTCCCAATTCTTTATCACCACCGTGAAGACCTCTTGGCTCGATGGCCGCCACGTCGTCTTCGGCGAGGTCGCCGATGATGACTCTATGCATATCGTCAAGCTCCTTGAGGCTACTGGCTCCGGCTCCGGCGCCATTAAGCCCGGCCTCAAGAAGCCCACCATTGAGGACTCTGGTGAGCTCGCCTAAATTTTTCGTTGATTTGGGAGCGGGCGAAGGATGGTTCAATGATGTGGCAGAATATTCATTATATGGGCCTTGATGAGGTCATAGAATATAAAAGCACCTGTTCATTGACTTCTTCACCTTGTTCCAGACATTTGTCATACTGCTCTTATAATTCATGAGAGTAGACGTGTTGCTTACACCTACGTGAATGTGAACCCGATCGTAATAAAGCTACGGTTTCTGGAGAGTAAGACGCGAGAGCCTTTCAGGTGATCAAATAGTATTTCCATTTGGGTACCCGGCCAGTGGTTATAAACTACACTAACTCCTTGCTGCAAAAAAGTATTACCAGAATTTCATTAATTTGTCCATCTACAACAGCCTTCATGGTGGAGCAGTTCCGTTGGCAACAATAGGCTTCTCTGTCAAGCCTAACCATTCCTGAAAGTAAACGCATGTGCTCGGCGCAACTGGTCCACCCTCCTGGCACAACTCGAATACCGGGCATCTACCGCACGGCGCCTCCGTCACCGCGCTGCTCACCGACGTAGGACCTAGCACAGTCTCCCCAAGTTCCGGATGCGCCTCTCGCTCCTGCTGCCGTTTGGCATACGACATTGTGTCCTGCTTCGTTGGCCGCACCACCCTATACCCCTTCCGGTTGTTGACCTTGATGGGCTCAATCAGACCGTCAAATACCAGCACGTCGACCAAAGCCTGGATATCCGCCACACCTAGCATCGCACTGCTTACCTTTTGCATGTGGATGAACTCTGTGATCTCGTTTACGGTAGGGTATTTCTTGTAGCCGGCTGGCATGGGAAGGTATGTTTCCTTCTTCTTTGGCGGAGGAACCCCTTTCGCTGTTGGAGGCATAGCCGTTGCATCGTCATTGGAGATATCGGTCGCTACCCGCTTCACACCTCGTGTTTCGCCGGTGACTACGCCTTTCTTGGGCTGTCTTTGGGGAAGAGAGGTGCCTCTCGACATGTATGCGCTGTGGGTCTTGATGTACTCGAAGATGATACTTTCGATGGCCTTGATGAAGGCCTCATCCAGCTCGCCGTCTGTGAACCAGGGACCACCGGTCGCGCGCTCGGAGGGTTTGAGGTCGGCTCTGATGTACATCTTCCGGTTGGGCATCTCGACGTTGGTCATGGACGAGATGAACCCTTTGGATTCAAGGAACTTGATGCAAGCCTTGAGGGTGGCATCTTGGATGTTGGTTCGGAGTTTGATGTGACGGATCCAGACTCCGTCTTGGCCGGCTTGGTCGATTTCGCTGTATACGAGCATGGTTGCTTCGTCTGGAAGGGAGGTATACCTGGAGAACGGGCAGTGGTTAGTATTGGGGGTAGTCTGGGAAAGATCTGGGAGAACGAAGCGTACTTCTTGGCATCCTCCCTGCTTCGCCATCGCCATCCAATCTCACCACCGGGCAGTTGAACACCGACTAGCAGCTTTTCGTTGGTAAGTGCCTGGATGATATTCAGAAGCATCATGGTGTCATTGTTGGGGATGACGCCCAAGCCCTTGAGATCGGCCTGGCTGAAGGTGCGGGATTCGCTGCCATGTTCTTTGATAGTTTCGTATAGCTCATCCTTGAGGATCCCGAGCTTAGTCAGCTCGGCCTCTGATTTCGGAGCCACCATTGCGGCGGGAGGAGGCACAGGCGTGCACGCTCAATATGGGCTTCGGTGGTGTTGAGCGCGTGGAACAGGAGAGATAGCTCGTTGGATTTCTGTTTAAACACGCGGCGTTGCGGATGTCCGTAGCAAACTGTCACTGGCTGTTTGTGTCTCAAGGGCGGGTCGATTGGTGAGCAAAAGAATGTTATTTGGGGGATTTTCGGTGGTCGGTTGCTATTTTTGCTTCAGAGGCATGATTTGAGGGAGTAGGCAGCCGGAGCTCTGTTGCGAAAGTGGTCGGTGACGAGAAATCGCAAAAAGTTGCCCCGCCATGCAGCCTTGCCAAAGATCTGACCAATCGTGTATGGCTGACCGCGCCTATCGGTGAGTCCACTCGCCGGGAAGGAGTGGGTCTCGTCTTATCATTTCACATGCAGCCTTGCAGGGATTCAACTAGGTGCACCGACTCAACACCAGGAAAACATCACGAACATTGCGGTCGATCATCTAGATCCATTGACTATTATTACTTGACATTTCATACTTCGGACTTCGCACTTGCTACCGTAGAACAGACATGAGGGATTAATATTAATATTACCGACTATCAAACAAAGAAAGAATACATCAACTTCCCGAAGACCGGAACACCGCTCTCCTCGATGCGCCTTACAATATAATCCTCCATCTAGCCTGGGCATTTCTGATCCTTGCTCCAAAGGGTATCAAGATTGCCATCCCAATGGCGATTATGGCGACATATATGCCCGCTTGGGTACCAAAGCATTCCACGTAACCTACGTCTTCAACCCATGGCACGATTCCATAAAGGAATCCAAAAGCAACAATGTTCTTGGTTCCTATACAATGGTTAGAGGCTACTGACTCAGGATCGAAAAGCGTATGACATACCATTGACAAGCATCAAGGCATCCGAGTTGACTGGCAGTAGACAATCTGAAACGTACGCCATCGTGATCGTGGGAACAGCTGTCAGCGCAAACGACACCATGCCATAGCCGAAAAACAACGAGGTCCAGTGGAGCGTTCTTTCGACTCCGTATCCGAAAATGATGCAACCAGCTCCTGTGATCAGAAGAGGAAGTATACAGAGATACAACCTGTCCTCTGGCTCAAACACCCCGTTGTTCTTCCTGCTCTTCCAGTCGCAGAACTTATCGACGAGCCAGCCACCGGCAAAACTGCCAAAGAGATTCCCAATGAGCCCGGGGATATTGATCAACCCGTTAACTGTCGGCGACCAGTTATACGGCGGTGCCTGTAGAACAAACGTGTTGAGAATGTTTACGGCCACCGTAAACACCAGCGAAACCGCATACCCGAGGAAGGAGTAGATGACACACGGGTAGGAAAACATTGGCAGCGGCCTTAGGAACATCTTCCACAAGCTCGTATCGTCTTTTGGCGTGCCAGACCACAAACTCAACTCCTGTATCCAGCTCTTCTTAGGCACCATAACCGTACCTCGATGTTGCTGTCCTTGTTCATCACCACCCCGAGCCTTTGCCTTCTCCCGGCCTTTATCTTCGCTCTCCAACTGTTGCTGTCCCACACTGACCATATCATTCCTGTCATACCTCGTTTCCGGCACCATCAACACCACCGTCACAAGATTGATACCCGTCAATATCGCGGCAATCCACTTGTGCCATCTCCAGCTCAGCCCCTACATCACCAAACAAGTCAGCCTTGGGATTCCCCGACCCCTCTCAATGCCCAACTTAAACAAAAAAGAAAAACTCACAGTAACAACAAACCCACACACCAACGGACCCAGTGTATTCCCCCCGCTGATAAAATTCATGTAAACCCCCATCTTTCCGCCCCTCTCATGCACAAAAAATAAATCATTCACCATCGCCGCGCCCAACGCCTCCGTCGAACTCCCCGCGAACGCCCCAACAATATTACTCCACAGCAAGCTCTCAAAACTCCCTGCCAGTGCACCCCAGATAAAGCCCACAAAGAGCAAGGCACACGACACCACAAAAACTGGGCGCTTTCCAAAATAGTTTGCCAAAGGGACCCAGAAAAAGTTGAAGACCCCCAAGACGAGAATCGGCCAGAGGAGGAGCTCAGACGTTTCGGGGAGGGTCTTGTCGAACTCGAGGGAGATGAGATAAAAGGCGGAGGTTAGGCCGCCGATGCCAAAGTTGGTGAGGAAGGTGAAGAGGCAGATGGAGAGGAAGGCGGTGTATTTCTTGCTGGGGGGCCAGGATAGGGGGTCGTTGGGGTCGGAGGGGTTGGGGGTGGGTACGAGAATAATGGAGTCTGAGGAAGAGGAGGAATGGATGGTAACGGTGCCGGAGTTGGAGTAGAGGGTGTGGAGGGTGTGGAGTTTATGTTTATGGCGGCTGGTGGAGGGTGGCGATGACATTGTTTCGCCGGGCGTGCCAGGTTTGACTCTGGTAGAGGATGGTTGTGAGGAGGGCTTTGGAAGAGAATGAAAAGACAGGTTGGCGCTGCCGGGGAATATGGCGGAGGAGAAGGGCGTGAAGGCGTAGAAGGACATTGGTACTGGCAGCTGCCAGCTGGGATCTTTGTTTTTGTGGGGGTGAGGCCAGATGAAAAAGAATAAGGAAACGAGTGTGCAGATATGAAGGCTTTTGAAAACTTAAACTGAGTATCATGAGCATGAGGTGAGGATGTTTGTGATATCTGGCGCCAAGATGACAGTTATGTACTCTCAATGGCCCACGATGTTGCTTTCCTATGTTGTGAGAGTCTAGGCTCACCTTAACTACCGGACGTCCGACGATCTTCTAGTGGGTGCGTCCGGCTTGTTGGTTACGCTGGTCTGTCTCGCCTAGTTCGAGCCAGTCGGGTCTGTGTCCTTGCGCCGTCGTTACAATATTGGTCTGCAAGTATTGCTTTGGCTGCTAAGCATGCTGATGCTGTGTAACAGCGAGAGCCTTGGGTGCGAAGTTTACGGAAAAGCTGAAGTGTTTGATGTGACACCGGATATGGGCATGCCTGACTATAGTCGTCTAGGTTCCTCGTCTTAAGGTACTGGACACTTGATGCTGCAATGAGCCAACATATGTCGAACGAATTGAAGTAGCACTAGCATTTAGACTGTCCATCCTCTGGGTAAGTTTAGGCTATCTAACACGTACCAAACCATCATCTGAGACACAGACCGCTGATACACTCCATTGTGAAGATAAGAAGCCGAGGGCTGTTGCTATGGTGATTCAGGAGGCATCGAACATCAATAGTAATACCACACAGAACAAGGAACCTTTGGCTTGATGAAATTGGCATTCGATGGCACAGTATTATCATTAAACAATGACGGGTATCTTTCGCTGAATAACAACATCCCCCTTTCCATCAATTTATCTTTTCATTGTGTAAATTAGCACACGCACTCGCCAGAGTCAATGACCTCAGACAGGTCAACATACACGGTCGAGTAAACCTTGACAGCGGACTGGATACCGGGTGTGAATTGAAGGGTGGCAGGAGCGGTGGTAGCAGGAGCCTCAGGGACATCCTCGCCATCAACAGGGGTGGCGATAGCGGGAGTCTCAACGGTGACAGTAGCAGTGACGGTGGCAGTCACGGTGGAAACAGATCCATCGCAGGTAGGCTCAGCGCTGGCGGTCACGGTGTAGGCCTCGCAGGTGGTCTGCTGGAGGGAGTCGGTGATGACGGGAATGGGAACTTCCTCCTCGGGCTCGTCACAGGAACCCTCGCGGACGTAGAACTTGGGGGTCTGGGCGTGGATGACATAAACGTTGGTGCCGTTGATGGCATTGCTAAGAAGGCGTTTAGCATTACGCTCAAAGCATGTGCAAATTTGGTAAATACTCACAATTGATAGCCCCAAGAGGCATCAACAAGGCAGGGAACAGTCACTTCATACTCGCCAGCTTCAGTAGAAACGCCACCGGCAAGTTGGGTGTAAAAAGGAGGCCAGTTGACGAAGTTGACGAGGTAAATGCTGAAAGTGGAGGGATCAGTGTCGACGTGATCCCACTTGACAGTGTACGAGTTGCCCTTGCTCAAGGTCGAGTTGCTGGCAGGCTCGGTGAAGTGGATGGCTGAAGCCAGGGGGAGAGCCGCAGCGGCGAGCGAAAAGAGGGAGAGGACGCGCATATTGATTGTTGTAGTCGCCGTGAGCGCGGCGGTTTTTTGATGCTTTGATAAAAGAATGGACTGTTGCGAAAGAGCAACGTTGGAGTTCAAGCTGAAGAAGGACTTGGCGAAAAGAAAAGATCGTGAAAAAGGGTGGTTATTTGGGGGTGTTTCATGTCTTCCTTTTGTATTTTCAGGTCCTGTTCCCTTGTTAATGGGAGGGGGCCTTCCCACATGTCGCGTGGGACGATAATGTCCAGGGTGATGCTGGCTAGATATCCATTGAGTGGAGATCATGGTGGAGTCCTGCTGGAAAGTGGGCACCTTCTAGGGTATTTTTGAGCCATGATGAAATTGGACATCCGCCTCATTTCTGACGACAAGACTGACAAGACTGACAAGACGGATATGCGATGCCGTACTTCGTACAGAACCTGTCGCTGAAAAGTCGTGGCAACCTACTCTCCATCAGCCATCAGTGCCCGTCGAATCCAGGACGCGAACAACTGTTTATTTCGTATCTTTACCCCTTTTTCCAAGATACTTGGAACTTGTGTCAGCACACCATTCATTACTGCAAGCGCCAACGTATTGTTAAATGCTACCTTTCACATCACATGACACGTGTCTTGGCTTCCCCGCCAGCGCCCGCAGACAATCTGGGGAATCTCACATCTTATCATGTTTGAGAGCACGAGGGGTAGCAAAACAGGCGGAAATGCTGGTGTTTAGCGGATTTTGGTTAACAATAAGTGATAAGAGTGGAATTGAACGTTGAATCCATCTGTGCGTTTCAGGGACCGTCTCTCATCAACGGGTCCCACACAGGTGGATCCATTCTGGTCCTGGGCTCCATGTTTTGCGCGATGTTCTTTCAACGTCAGTTTAGACATCAGATTTAACAAACCTGGGAGACTCGTTTTCTGCAGACTGCGCATTGGAAGTTACCTATAGGAAGATGCTAAGCTGCATAGTTTTCCCAACCTATTGTGCAACACACACTGCTGGCTGGAGCTTTGAGTCCGTTGATTGGGAATACGAGACAGGCAAATGCATCAGTCGCTCGCGGAATCCAACCGCAGCTGACCATTCTCAAAAAAATCTCGAAGGCATCTCCCAAAGAGTAAGAGCTGATCCCGCAAACTCATTCCATAATGCCGAAGTCGAACAGTTGCTTTGAGAAGCTAACGACGAACCATCAATTTGAGTCGCCTCCTCGACGAGGTCAATGGGAAAGATGGAGGGCCTGGAATTATGAAGAGGGCATTCCTAATTCTCAAGGGGTTTGAAAAAGGCTTCAAAGAACAGGCTTTACGTATCGGCAGCCTCCAGACCTCCTTGCAGACCTACCTTTCAGAGCGGCAAACACAATTTCAACAGCATACCCAGTTACTGAAGCCCCTCAAGCCCTCCAACACTCATTTCATTTACGACAAGTTGTGCGGCACACTCGAATGGATATGGATACACTCGGCATTTTCTCAGTGGGTCATTTTGGGTGGAAGTGATGCTCAGCTGACAGCTACCCCTCTGGAAAGCAGAGAAAAAGCTCTTATCATCTATGGCGTCAAAGGGAGAGGGACTTCGAAAGCAGGGGGAAACCACCCTATTCTTCTTCTTTTGGGTAAGCACTGAGAAAGAGCAGCGGGCGGATGCGACGCTGCGTACTGTTTTGTGGCAACTATTGAAGAGCTTGCCAGTGGAAGACCAAATTCGACAGATACCACATCTTCTGGCTTGCGAGGCCATCACCAGCTCCAAAGAGCTTGTCATCCAGATCGTCAGTCAAGTCTTCGCACGGCATTGCGGAAATGGCTGAACCACATTGAATAGACACGGGACTTGCTCTAGAGTGATTTGGCTAAGCCCATCTCGTTTGAGCTGGAAAGTTGCCCTGCCATTATGAACGATGTTATACGCAACAAAGTCAAATCAGATCTGCAGGCGAGGTCGACTGTGATGTTTCTATGAATCGAACTTGTCTTCGAGGAGTTATGGTCATCTTACAGAATTACTGAGGGTAAGTCCACTCTACAGAGAGTACCTGACGAGCTTGACCAGGAGTATGGTCGGCTGTTTTCATTGCTCATGTCAAGACTTCATGGGCGACCAAACAACATCTCTGCCGGGATGGAACGCACGCGAGGCCTTGTTGGTTTTATCATCGGCGCCTTAAGACCTCTCATCCTGATAGAACTCCGCATCGCTTACTCATATTCTCTGTCCTCTCTGGCAACCAGTGACCCGGAAAAGAGCCTTATCAGTGAAGAAGGAATCATTGATTCATGCGGCGGCCTAGAGTCAATACAGCTGGAAAGGATGCTGGCGCGGTACCCGTTACTGGAAAGAGCTCTCAGACCATCTATACCGCTTCCAAAAGTCCATTGGCTATCATCTTTGAGCTTACTTTATCCTCCTCGTCGACAATGACCAAGAAAATGAAGTAACGCTTTTCACTCAGTCCTGAGATGAGACTGGTGAGTTCTGGGCTACATGGAGCTTGGTTGACATCCCAACATCAAACAGGACACATCCTCACCAATCAGCAATGAAGCAATCACCGCATGTCAACAAAGGTAGCATCACAACCCTCTTGATGGAATTGACTGATCTTGAAGAGCTGGATGCCCACTCTCCTTCCCAGCGTTTTACTCGGGGACAATTATTATCTGCTCGTCAAGCCCGCTTCGGAAAACTTTTTCAGGGACTCGGCATCAAAGAGTTGGATGTCGGCCCCTCAAACTCAGAAGGCTCCAGCATCGAAGATAGTACGAGCCATGCTGAATTACAACCCCATCCCATGCAGTCAATGAATCCGCAGTTGAGCGTTCTCGCAGCGGCTCTTGGCCAACATGCCTAAAAAAACTCCACTTTCGGCGTTCGACAGTTTGCCTTAAAATTTTCGCCAGCTAGGTCGTGTCTGGCCATGGTTGCGAGGTTAAAGGATCCGCTTGGCCTATTCTTTGCGTGGCTGGAGAGATCAGCGAAGAGAATGTCGTTCCCTCGGCTTGTGTTAAGTGGAAATCTGGCTATTCACCATGACCGGCGAGGTTCAGCGCTCTATTTCTTCAATAATACCTTACAGAAGGTAGAGAATACCAGGTCCATTCGGGAATCAATAGTCCGCCTATATATTGCTGTTGAGATATGTCGCCAGCAGGCTAGTTGATCAGGCCTGCCGGGTAGGTCGGAAGCAATTAGCTGAAGACTCTGGGGTCCTTGGACTGCGAAGTACGACGGTGCGAAGTGACATCGAAGGAAGGCAAGTATAGGGAACTATGCCCTGTAAATAGAATGGCAGACACTGAACTGCAAGGAACTATGCCCTGGAAGAAAGTGTGGTAAACCAGTATATTGACTTTGACTGTTTGACTTGAACTTAAGAAAGGAAAGAAAAGGCCATTCTAAATACACTGCGAGGGGAGCCTTTCATAGGCATCCAAGACCTCGTTTTTCTCCTTATCGCTCTCCACAACTTCCATCGGTTCAGTTGGCCACAGTGGCTTGTATGAGAACTTTGTAGCTCCTTGTGACCGCTGTGGGCGTTATGGGTGTTGTGGCTTGAAGCCTTTGAGTGCTGTGAGCCACGAGAAAGAATATACTGTAAAATCCACAAATAAGTGCTGTATTTCAACAATTGCCGAATTGGTGTATGATTGGAAAGCCACGCTAGGTCATTCTCAAAGGGTCATGGAAATAACCGAACGAGAAGGCGTAAGCCCAATCAGTAAATATTTATGGCACCAGGGTTCAATATACTCAAGTCTCGTGCTATTTAAAATAGGAAGACCTGAAGATGCGAAACAAATGGCCACTGTTGTTGAAAGTCGGCTTGGCTGCACGGCTATTCCTACACAGCAAGGCAACGCAAACGGAAATGCACTGAAAGCATGGTGTTATGGAAATGTGCGAAATAGCGAGTTCGGTGACAGACTTAGAATGAACGGGCGACTTAAATTGGGCGTAATAGTTTACCAACTCGAACAATTTCAAGATTGCCAGCGGATTTTGTCACTGGCTTTTCAGTAAGTCACAACCCTAGGGGCACCAAGTTTCTCGGCAGATACTTCCGCCTTGATGCAATCAAAGCCTTAGGGGACTCCGAAGGCATGCTCGGGAAGGCCGAGGCCGCGAGATCGGTTTGGCGAAGGGCTAGATATTTTTTGAATCACGAAAACATCGCGATCTCGTCGAGAGATGAGGACTATCATAATCTCACTTTCGACATCATCAGCAGCCTTTGCAACGAGGGGAACTACCACAGTGCAGAGAGCCTAAAGGAAGTGTCACAGTTCGAGCTCGGTATCTATCTCAGACACTAGGGCTTCAAGTAGACCATCGCGGCTCTCCAGAGAATTTTCGAAATATATATGTCACACAACAACCGCCCAGATGCACTTCGTCTGACTGAGTCGGTTTTATCAGCGCTTGGGGATCAATCAATCTACAAAAGATGGGGTACTCTAGGGAAGGTGCAGCTCGTCTCACAGCTCTGGTAATGCTTCGATATGGTCTTTTTGAAAAGGCCTAACCGTTTGCGTAACGGGCAGTCGACATTGTGCAATCAAAGTCTGAAGATCTGGACAGAGAAATGTTCGAGTTAGAGCTCGTTATGGCTTTATACTGCGAAATACAACAATCTTGTCTTCAAGGAACAAAGCCTGTGCAATGTACAAGGACTGTCAAAACCGGCTACATAAAGGTAGTAAAGTTCTATTTAGCTCGGCGACCTGTCTGAGGATGTTGGAGATAGGTTACAAGTCAAATTACATCGAGAGGAGGCAATGAGGATTTTGCAACACCAAGCATTTTATTTCGGAAGTCTGATCATCGGTGGACTTTCTTAGCAAACTGGGCAGAATCCTGCTGCAACTGTGTCCATCACAGGGCCGAGGGAACGATTGTGGTCAATTTTTTCTGTGGGGGCTACTCCCCCTCGACATATTTTGGAATATAAGCGACGAGTGGTGTCTGAGTCTGTGGATATTGTAAATCTGACACAAGTCTGAATGGTTGCCAGTGGACTTTAGTTTTTCAGGGTTGTGCTAGAGATATGTGGCGGTGTCTAGATACTGTATGGTTCCCAAACAGATATTTCTTGTTGAAGACGTATTTATGCTTGTATGTTTATAAAAGTGTGTGGTCACCGCGACAGGGAGCCCCATATTCCCAGTTATGTATATATTTAGCTAACAATATGTACCTTTGTCTTCACCTTTTACACAGAATCTCAAGTCTCGATTCAAGAGATTACATGGATGAGAGCGATTGAGATAAAGGAAACGCAGTTTTTCCAAGACTTTCCAATGGATCTCTGCTGGTATCTAACTTGCATACGACGACTTCAGCCGAACAAGATATTATCCACCTCTTTTACTGCTTTTGCCTCTTCCACATCACCATCGCGCCCCCTACGCTTTACAAGCACTGCGAATACCAGTTATTCCCAAAAGTGCAAGTAGTTCCAGCAACGCAAACTGTGCACCCATTCCATCCCTGACCACCGCATTGTCCCCACCTCGGCGAAGTGCAACCCGCAGGGGTAGTCGCAACAGGAGCAGCAGAAGTAGTCGTAGTCCTGACAGAAGTGAGCAAAGTGCTAGAAGCCACAGGAGTAGAAGTAGGGCCGCTAGCGGAGGAAGAAGTAGCGGCGGGCTGGCCGGTGATGCCGAACCACTCAAGGTCGAGGGCGCCGTTGATGGGAATGTTGTGGCTGACACCGGAGCCGTAGATGCCGACGAGATCGTCACCATAGACGTACTTGGTGTACTGGGCGGAGGGGTTGTTGGGAAGGGTTTGGCCGGGGGAGCCGTAGGTGTAGCCGAGGACGCCGGCCCATTGCTTCATGGTCTCGTTGAAGTTCTAGAGAAGGCGGTTAGTAACATGCTTGGGAGGTTTGGGTAAAAGGTGTTGAGGGGTCTTACCCTGGGGTAGATGATGTCGTCGGCGGACCCGTGGTAAATCATCATCTTTGGGCGGGGACCAGTATAACCGGGATACATGTTGCGTGCAGTCTGGGCCCAGTGCTCCTGGGTGGTGATGGACTGGCCGTTGGCGCAGGTGTTGTTCCAGCCGGCGGTAGTACCGGTGTAGAAGCATCCAGCAGGGACACCCGCATAAGCGCTGGCAGCCCTGAAGACATCAGGATATGTCGCGGCCAGAACGTTGGTCATCATAGCGCCCGAGCTGAGGCCGGCAAGGAAGACACGGTTTCTGTCAGCGCTGTACTGTTCAATGGTCCAGTTCACCATGTTGACAATGGCATGGCTGTTGGCACCGCTGTTGCGGGTGTAAGCGGCGTTCGATGAGACATCCCAGCAGCCGCCAGAGTTAGGCGACTCGGGATACACGACAATGAAGCCGTGCGTGTCCGCCAGACGAGCATAAGGGCTACCGGTGTAGAAGGCATTGGCGGTACCGCCGCAGTAGTGCACAGCGGTGATGATCGCTGGGTTCGAGGCCAGTCTATCAGGGACGTAGATGTAGAAGCGCGCGCCGCTTGGGTTGGATCCGAAGTTGGAGACCTGGGTGAGGGAGGCGGCTTGCGAGAGACCGACAAGGGCGAGGAAGCCCGAGGTGATACTTGAGAGCCTCATCTTGAAGATACAGCAAGGTGAATCCGACTGGGAAGAATGGCCTGCAGTCTCACGAAGGAGGTTGCCATGGTGGCACGCCTCTTATACTTCATTCTCGAACCGTCCGACATTCTTTCCGTTCCATGAACGCATGGCGTTGGACAGCTACCCATCATGTCGCTTCGTTGCCATAGGCGGGTATTTTGCGGACAGTGAAGTTCCGGATACACCGTGGAGACATCTCAAGGGAGCCGGGGTGGCCAACCTTTTCGGGACCCTTCCCGATGAATTTCATACGCGCGTTCACGCAACCATTTTAAACCACTATTAAGTGTTAAGCCGCCCCTCGTAAACCTTCAAACGATAGGCAGATTCTCATACAAGGGCGTTTACCAACGAAAATATATATATCCGTCCAATTTTGGTGACGCGGGACTGAAGTTGTGAGATGAAAGTTGACATGAAGGCCACTAGCCAATCACGTGCCAAGACTCGACGGTTGGCGATCTCCACCGCAATGGAACACCGCTCACACGAAAATCCGCCTTCCATGTTAGTCATTTCTTGACCTCTCCAAGTTTCATGCCTCGTTGAGCTCCAGACCTTCCAGATCTCTCCATTCTAGACCTCCAGTTACAGTTTATCTTCCATGGAATTCGCTCCGGCTTTGGAACCAACCCTGCTCGCACTTCACGACGTGATACCACCAATGCCCGCCGGACGAGAGGAACTCGGGAAGTCGATCTCTGCATCCGTCTACAACATCCCTTCGTGGTCCAGTGGCCAAGATATAGTGGGCTACAGTGACATAGCGGCTCTTGATATAGCGGGCTCCCCGGTACCTGGTAGCTGTGCTCCCCGCACTCCCGCTTTTTGCCTGAATGTCTAGTGCGAGCTTCTTGGCTTTTGCCTGCCCTCAATACCACCTTCATCTTCGCTGGGCTGCAGTTCCGTCTCGAATCGAACACAACATGCAGGAGAACACCCACGATTAACATTTACATTCACATGGCTATGTAACGTTTTCACCACGTGGCCCCCTTGGACTCGCTTAAACACCCCGAACGCCATGCCAAATTCGATATCCGTCGTGTAATGCTCCTTGTTTCACTCGAAGAAGAATGCCAACAATTTGCCTCTCTCTTTACCCCTTTTGGACTCCTTCGGCAGCTTCTCAAGGTTCTCTTCTGGAACCCTCTGCTCTTCATCTGGACTGCCATCAATCGGCGGTCGAGACTTTTCCTCTTCCTTGGCAGCCTTCATATCTTTCAGTCCCGTCTTGTGTATTTGGTGGTCGTTGCTCAACTTGCGAGACACAACAAAGAAGGATATGATCAACCCAATACCTGCAAAGACAACGTACATGATGTACATGGTTCGCAGACTGTTGAAGTAGGCCTCCTGAGCAATCCGTCGACGTTCTTCAGGGAGACTCATGGCAAAGCCAATGCTGGAGGCAGCGTTGCTCCCGGAAAGCATACTTGCTGCGTGGAGGCCGATCTCTTCTACCAGCCGTGGGTACTGCTCCTCCATTCCATTCTGGAAGACAACACCTCCGATCACGACAGATATCGCGGTGAACAACTGCCTGATGAAACCAAAAGTCGCCGTTGCCGATGCCATATCTCGAGGCCCAACTGTCGTCTGAAGGGCAATGAGCGGTGCTTGGAAGTTTGGGCCTACACCAATGCCAGCAATCAGTTGGAAGATGACGATCTTGGCCCAGTTCGCTTGCGGCTCAAGAGCGATGAAGAGTCCGAAACCCAAAGTCATGACGGACATGCCAAAAATGATACAGGGCAAGTACTTCCCAGTCTTCTTGATGACCACGCCTGTAATGGCGGAGACAACCGAGAGAGATAGCACAAATGGCAGGACGTAGATGCCAGACATCAGTGGCGAGGCGCCGAGAACGGCCTGGAAGTACAGCGGCAGATAGTAACTTCCTGAGATGAAGACGATGCCCTGAAAAGCCGCCACACCGAGACTGGCGATGCCCGAACGCTGGCGAAAGAGGCGCAACGGCATGAGCGGAAATTTGGCGACTCTCCATTCGATAAGGACGAATATGCAAGCCGTCACCACGCCGAAGACGATCAGGCAAACAACAGTTGGCGAACTCCATGGGTACGTCACGCCACCAAATTCGAGTCCGAACAGGACCATCAATGTTCCACCAATGACGGCGAGGGAACCTAGCCAGTCGACGGCAGCGAGTCCTTCGCGCATTGGGGTTCGTGGGTTGTGTAATTTGAGCACCCAAGCAAGGACAGCAAATCCAACGCCTGACACTGGCAGGTTGATCCAAAAGCACCACCGCCATGTGACTTGACTGGTGAAGACACCGCCAAGTACAGGACCAACGGCGCTCGCCACTGCCCACACGATTCCCATGACTCCGAAGTATATACCTGTTATTCATGTCAGCACACTTGGGGCTTGCAATAGGGAGACAATAAATTACCTCGCTTGCGCATTGAGAACAGGTCACTAATACACACGTTGACGAGAATGATGATGCCGCCACCACCAATCCCCTGAATCGCCCGAGCAGCAATGAGCATGCCGATATTCTTGCTGAGAGCGCTCAACAGTGACCCAATCCAAAAGATCCCGACGGCGATGAGCATGATGGGCTTTCGGCCCCAGATATCAGAGATCTTCCCCCACATCGGCGCGCCGGCTGCGCTGGCGAGCATGTATGCCGACCCAATCCATGTGTACCCAGCGGTGCTGCCGAATTCCTCCGCAATTGTCGGGATGGCTACACTGACAATAGTGATATCGAGTGCGCCAAGGAAAAGGGCGCTTGCCAGTGCCGTGATCACCAGTGTCGTTTCTAGCTTGGTACGTGTTTCCTCTGGTGCTGGGCCCGAGGCTGTGACGGGCAGCGCATCGGCCTTGGAGGAGGACTCGCCCACTTCATCCTTCAAGGTTGATGGAGATTGTGCCAGCTGGTTCTCGCTTCTGTAGACTCGGATGGTGCTCGCAGGACTTGCGCCACTGCTTGGTGCTGTGCGCTTTTCCGGGTCGTCAGCGACGTCAGCCATGATGCTGTCGGGTATTTACAGCGTAATACTGTATGAGAGAAAGTGATGGCGATAATGTGTCGTGGCCACCGCCTGCAACGGGAGCTTGTCAGTCGCGAGAGATTATTCGATCAGCGTGGTGATATGGAGCAAGTCGTAAGTACAGGTCGAGTTGCAAAGTTTCCAAGATTCTGGGCCCTAGATAAGACGGCCCGTCCCGAGATTGAGGAAAGCACCGTCCACCACAACGGTTTCGTTGAACAATGTCGTCAGTTCTACCACCTCAACGGCCAAGATATGTCGACAATGGAGACCAAAAAGCTTATTTCGACTGCCAAATGCGCAGTGATGCAAACTGATGCGCGTCCAAGGCAGAGCTCGGTGAGCAGAGCTGTCAAGTTCCTAGAGGTCTGGGGAAATCAAGATATTGCTCCTCCGAGGAAAAACGCAACGGTCCGTTTAAGCTGTTGAAAGATGACCAGACGTTCCAAAAAAAATCGCGAGCGGCTGGGAGAGCAATATCTTAATGAATGACGGCAGCACTAGACCTAAAGACGCTATCGATTAATAAGAACATCCAGGGCTCTAAACTCCGGAGTAAAAGAGACATTGGAAAGAACCGCTCAGTGTCAACCCATTACGCAAGGCAGAAGGAAGAAGGTATGGGTCATCCCACACCCCCAAAAGCAAAACAGAAAAAGAGTCACCGTAATCTGTTGTGATCAGAAGGTGACATTCTCTGAAGCCGAATTGGCAAAAGACGCGAGCAAACCAACTACATCAGACGCAGGAGAGCAGGAAGCAAACATGGGATGGCCGGTGCCAATTCCCGACGACGCGGGGAAACAGTGCCTAGCCGACAGCTTATCCGACAAAACCGGCTGCTGGCATCATTGACTTTTTGTTCTTTTTTGATCCCTCACCTCTCATGTCATTGTTTTGTTTTCTGCTTCCTTTCATCAAATCGATGTAGACGACAGCACAGACACTCAGAACTCAGACACCACGTTCCTACACAATGACATGAACTGACACACTATCTTACACCGTGCGACAACCGGAAAACTCCCCTAACCCATTCCCCAGCGCCCAAAAGGGAAAGGAAGCAGAAAAAAGAAAAAGAGACAAACGGTGTGACTCGCCACTGCTGCTCACCGCTCACAAGCGGCTCCCAACGCCATCATGTTCCCCAGCCAGGCAGTCCAACATTCGCGCTTTCGCGACTATTAGAGGCCCTTATTTCCGGGCAGCCATCAAACAGCCAGCCAGCAGCGTTCCATTCCCCTGGATGGTAGCGTTTCCTTGAAATGCCAAAAAAGAAAAATTAAATCACCCTGGTGACGAGGCTTCTTTCAACTGCCACTACCACAACCACCCCAACACCTGAGCTCAGTTTCCGAGATTAGTTGCACTTAACATAACGTTGCTACTGTGTACACGAACGGAAGCCCTCGATAATATTTGTACTCTCGAGCGGTGGCTCCAATCTTCCTTCAGCGAGAGCCGGTTGCATAGAGCTATACTCCTATAGTCCTATTAAAACTCTTCGATTTGATCACTGCATTTCGTAGATAGGGTATTGTCAGCCCTTGGCTTCTCACAGACTCACACATCACAACATTCTTCCCCACCTTAGACCAAGTCAATGTAGAAATAAGAGACACCGGACCAAACACTAGTAGAGTGCATGATGTTTGACGAAGCCTCAACATAAACAGTGCAGCGTTCTCCACGTCACTCGGAAGTCCGAGCAATTCGGAGATATCAACATCGTCAAGTCCAAAGCATGAATGCCACCCCAAATAACCATTTACCACACAAACGCTCATGCAGAACGCGTCATTGCTGCAACTCCACAAACTAGACTGAAAAAATACCAAACCTACTCCCAAAAAAGCAACAAATCTCGGCTTCGCAACCTTTCGCTCTTTGGAACAAAAATAGATTAACCACCACACGTATCACTACAGTGGCCAGTCCGAATTTATGTCTATATCTACACACACATCCCCAAACAATCCCCATTTGATCATGTCTAAACTTATATACAAAGAATAATATCAAGACACGACTGAAAACTCAGCGCCTCGACCGCTCAATCGCAGCCGCGCTCAACGCTGTGGTTGATGCAGCCCTCTCAAACCCACTCGCTACGGGTGTCATGGGAGCTGGTGTGGTGCTCCTTGTGGGAGGAGCGGAGCGGTTGTGCTGCATGTGCGCCTTGACAAGATGTCCAGCAGCGAGAGCACTGCAGAGCGAAAGCTCACCAGCAAGAACAGCAGCGGCAACAATACGCGCCAGCCGCCTGGCGTTCTCTCCTGGGCTGGTGGGGTGAGGGCCACGGACGCCGAGAAGGTCGAGCATGGAGCCCTGAGGGTCGAGGATAGTGCCGCCGCCGAGAGTGCCAACTTCAATGGAGGGCATGGAGACGGATATTTGCAGAGATCCACGCAGGCTAGAAACATATTTGTTAGCATTGCGTGTCGTTTAAAATGACGAAGAATGGTGAAACTTACTTCTTCATGATGGTGATGCAGTTGGCGCTCTCAACCACCTGCGCTGGATCCTGACCCGTTGCGAGGAAAATAGCGGCGACAATGTTGGCGGCGTGGGCGTTGAAACCACCGACTGAACCAGCCATGGCGGAACCAATCAAGTTCTTGTCCACGTTGAGGGAAACCATGGTGTCAACATCAGTCTTCAGTACGCTCTTGACCACCTCGGCAGGAATGATCGCCTCGGCGACAACACTCTTGCCACGACCCTCAATCCAGTTAATGGCAGCAGGCTTCTTGTCGGTGCAATAGTTACCGCTGACAGTGACAATGTTCATATCTTCAAAGCCCTCATTACGCATGACACTAAGGGCGTGTTCGACACCCTTGGAAATCATGTTCATGCCCATTGCGTCACCAGTTGTTGTCTTGAAGCGGATATACAGGTTTGTGCCGGCGATAGCTGTCTTCATTGTCTCGAGACGAGCGAAGCGACTGGTAGAGTTGAAGGCCTTTTTCATGACACTTTGGCCCTTCTCGGAATCAAGCCAAAGCTTGGCGTAACCGGCTCTCTCGAGTGTCTCAAAGCTGACACAAGGACCACGGGTCATACCATCAGCAGTAAGAACGGTGACAGCACCGCCACCAAAGTTTATAGCCTTGCAACCTCTGCTTGCGCTAGCGACCAAGACACCTTCAGTTGTAGCCATGGGAATGAAGTAGCTTTGTCCATCAATAACGAGAGGACCAGCGACACCGACTGGCAGAGGCATGTATCCAATAACATTCTCGCAGCAAGCCCCGTGGACTTGAGCCCAGTTGTAATTCTGGTAAGGGAGTTTGGACCGTTCCAAGAGGTTGGTGAGTTCTGATGTAGCCTTGGTGCGAGAGATGATGGACCGACGGACCTTCACGGCACGAGTGAAATCCTTGAGCGTCTTCTCTAAAGCATAACCAGGGATCTTTCCACGAAGCGAAAGAGCAACAATCTCGGCATCAGTAAGTTCATGTGTGCGCTTCTCGGCAACCACCTTCTCGAGCTCCGCCTGGGTGCGAGGAACAGTTGGCGGTTGGGGTTCTGCGCCGGTCTCTTTGGAGGGCTCGGCCTCGTCATCCGTCAAGGCAGGCGTAGGGGGAATCGAAGGAGCGGGCGTAGGCGATGTGCGAATATACTCTCCCAGAGGAAGGGTCGCAGACTCGGTGTCATTGAACCTCTGCGCATCAGCCAGCTCCTTGGGGTCAATAGGGTGGGTAGGGACGTTAGGGTCCTTGATACCCCACCTCGCGGCGTTGAAAAGATACCCGTTGAGAGCCACACTGAGAGCCAAAGCGACGACAATCCACTTGGACAGAATTGGGTCTTCCAAGCTCTTGAGAATACCGCCTACCATGCGACCGCCGTACCCCAACTCAGTCAGGTCGTCACCACCAGTGCTGTCGAGCTGCTGGGGCAAGTCGTAGTGCACAGAGGGGAACTCAAGTTCATAGCGAATCGGAGTAAGAACAGTGACAACAGTGTCACGTCCCTCGGCCTTGGCGGATTCCAGGACGAATTCGAGACCGTTGGATGCAACCTTGAAAGGGTCAACAGGAGGCGATGTTACAACGCCGCCAAGACCGCGCGCCCATGACGAAATATGAGAGATGGAATCGGCGCTGCGGAAAGGAATGGAAGCCAGGTTGAGGGCATTGATCAAGACAAATCCTGAGACCATGAGCACCTTGAACTTGGGGATGTGGGTGCTCTTGATCTGGCGGCCGAAGATGGTGGTGCCAGGCTTGCCCTGGCCATCAGCTCTGGGCCAATCGTTGCTCTGGGCCACATTCTCAGCTACCCGGTGGCTGACGCCATCATCCTCCAAAGCCTTGCGCATCTCGACGTGGCGCTTGATCCTGTTGATTTCCAACTTGATGCAGAGGATAGCCGTATAGAAGGAAAAGAGCAGGATGCAGTCGAAAAACAGGATCCACGCGGCCAAGAAGCAGAATTGTTGAAGGCCGCCCTGGACGCCAGATGCGGCGCCAAGCACCAAGATGCCGACCTCAATCGCATAGTCCTTCACAATGTCGAAGCCCTTCTCTTTGATTGCAAGATAGATGGCTGACTGAATGGCGCTCGAAACATCAAGGGAGGACTGCTTAACACCCTTGACGGGTCTGCGATGCTCAATAGCATGCGAGAGGACCGCTCTTGTCAAGACAATGTTCTTCTCGAAGCCGATTGTTACGACAAGGAACGGAAGGCCCTCAGACAGCAAGACCATGGAGATCGGGACGCCGAGCTTGGTGGTGACAAAGAGGCCAAAGAGAAACGAAAAGACGGATGAGAAGATAACGCTGGTGGCGAGCCAGAAGTTGGAGCCCATGCGGCGCATCGACAGGAACAACGAGACGAACGTCAGGTGCATCGAGATATAGCCGAGAGCCATAATGACAATATCGAGGGTCTCGGCATTCTTGAGAAGATCGGTAAACTCAACCCAAGCGTTGTGTACCCATCTGATGACACTGCTCCGAGTCTGAACCCTCGCGGCCTTCATAATCCACATCTTGTGTTCCCGGCCATGCTCAGTCTCTCTGCTCTCCTGCGCAGAGTCGTCATTGGGAATCTCCTGGGCGACGGAAAGAAATTCAGGGGCCTGGTCGTAAGGAATCGAAAAAGCGAGAGCGCTGTCCTGGGCATAGGTGCTGAACGAGTTCGACGTTGACGGAAGCGACTTGATAGAGAGATTCTGAGGGATCGGGACAGCGTTGACAACCGGAGGGACACGGGAAGCATCAGAAGACATGGTCTCGGGGAAGACGAGCGTCAAAAGAGCAAGGTGATCGGCACCCTCAGGGATGGGCGCGTCGGAGTCGTCTGTCTGCCATTTCCAAGCGGTGTCCTGGCCAGCCCTTAGGCGCCGGCTCCCCTCGACAAGAGACGACCATTCTGCCTTCCTCACGCTTATGCTAGCATCAAACAGGCTGTCCTCCAAGAGACCAATATACGAAGAGCTGGCAAGAAGCGCGACGACGACAATGGCGTGAATTGGGTGGGTTGAGGTAAGCTTCGATAGGACCTGAAGAAGCGGTGTGACTTTTTTGTTGAACCAAGAAGGTGCAGTGGCCTGGGAGGTGGGCTGCTCCCCGCGAAACCGCGAGGGCAGTAAGTTTGCAGCAATCATAACGGCCTTGGAAATTATACGGCTATCGTTGCTTGGCGGGCATTGGACGCAGGTGTTGGCGATGGGACAGGAAGCTGGACCTGAGATAAGTGTGTCAGTGATATGCCAACATCAACAGCCGATCCCAGCCCCCTTTTAAGTAACCGCTTAAGATGGCAACGGACTTGACAAGTTGTCCAAAGGCATCACACCCGAGGACGTGGCACCAATCTCTTGTCGCGACATCATGGCGGGCCCAGCTTGCATGGTGGAGTTGCTTGGGCGGCAAGTTGCGTGCAGGTAGGGGAGGGAAGGGAGAGGAAGTCACATACCGCCTGGCAACTGGCAGTTGCACTGTTCGCCTGAAGGCCACAATGGCTTTGGGGGTGGTTTGGCGCAACGCCGAAGTTATGTCACGCGAAGACTGTTGCGTGCACGGAGCGTTGGGAGGTTTGCCCGAGATTTCCTGGCTGGGGAAGTTTCGGGACGGCGCGACCTGGGAAAGGTGTCGGTGCAAGCGAATCCACCAGGAAACGGATGCTGGCGTTGAAAGGGATGGTCGTTTGTTGCCCGAGGACAGCAACAACAATGTTGAATTGAAAGATAGGATGGCGGCAAAGACAAGAAAGGAAAAAAAAAAAAAGAGAAGAAAATATGGAAGGGCGACCTTGGGGGATTGGAAGGCTGCTCGTGCTCCTATCGGTGAGGTAGGTAGGCACGAAGGATAACACAACTCGGGGCTCCGAGGCGGTGATCGAATTAAAAAAGAATTTCAAGATGATGGGGCCATCACAAGCCAAGCTCCACCGTTTTGGTGAAACTTGGCATGCTTTGGCCAAACAGCTGATCGAGCGTCCCCAGGGTTCCAGATCCCCGGCTGGACACATGCATGCTGCCATTGGAACGGGGGCCGTTCAATGGGGAAACGGACGGCTTGGCATTACCGTCATCCAATTCACGGGGCAGCTGGCACCTTTCGCAGTGCACCTCCTGGCACCCACATGGCATCTGGTTGGTGGTTGGCGATGCCGGACCCCCTTTTTCACTCACAGGCTTGACCCTTGAGAGCTTAGTGCTGGCCAGCGTGTGCAATTCCGTAGTCGGCGGGAGGCAACGGCTATCGTTTTGGTCCATTTCCTTGTTGCGATGGGTTGTGTTTGTACGGGAACTCCAACGATTGTTCTCAGTCTTCGTTTGTTGCGCAATCTCGGCTGGGAGACATACGCAGATGACCTCGATGTCTCTGGATCACTGTCATCAGCCGCCCAATGCCGTCGGCGCCTGGAAGGGACGGTACAATCAAGGCATATATAAATTACTTGAGGCCTCAGAAGCCAGGAACTTGAGCATTTGTGAGATTAGCCGTTGGCCCGTGCAATTTGCTAGTATCTGTCCAGCTTGGTATCTCCAGTCAAAGCTGCTTGGTTGTGTCGGAATCTGTTGGCCAGTAGCATAGATCAAGGCACTACTACTCTGTATCAAGCCCTTCAACGATCAGATAGCAAAATCAACCCGTTGATGGCAGCAACCTCTTTTTGTTACCGTCAGCATGTTTGACCGAACAATTGCATGAGCCAGAGGTCAAAACGGTGGCCCCCTGCACTAGTATTATTCACCGCCCCACTCCCAAGCTAGAGGGTAAAAAGGCGGGTCCGACTGTGTGGGAATCAGGATGCACTTCATCCGCAGCTCGCTGTGCCTGGCGTACCGTATATGTGTAATGCCAGAAGAAAAGGCCGTGTGACCCGAGATGGAGGGGCTCATCGGTCATTCTATAAATGGCGGTTTTCCAGCCCCAACAACCTTCACCGTCTTTAAGAACATAATACTAGTGAAAGCCGTTGGGCACTGGCAGTGATGAATTGGCCAATTCGCTGGCGAGCCTTGGCATTGGAGGCAGCGAGGGGCTGGCCCGAGCTCAATTCCACAATTTTCTTATCTGATCCGATGGGTGGATCCATCTGATGCTTGTCCTAGGCCTGGCAGCTTGAAAAAAAAAACTCAATTCTGACGTTCCTTGCTCGAACCCCACGTTTTCCATCGGGCCTACCCAAACCAGACATAACCGCCCGGGGATGTGTCAATGAGGTCAGCTCTGTTTCACCCGGAAATGTCGTGTGTCTTTCTACTGCGGTTGTGGCCTTCGTCTGATCAGTTGTCTCGCCGAGCTGCTTGATGTGCATATGTTGGCGTCGGGCGTCAAAAATAGTAGCAGTCCAAACGGGGTTTCTGAACGAACGTACGCTCCCCCAAAGCGGGAGAATCCGACGGGCATCTGCCCAAAATAATTGCCAAGAGATCTCTCATTTGACCTTTGCATTATCTCTTATCGCTGCGGGTGAACTGCCGTTCCTGGGGGCGCCTCGCTGCCTTGTGTGGCTGATGGAAAGGCTGAGAGCACCTGACAGGCCCCCTCCCAGCTCATCACGGGTACATTGCCAATAGTATCAAGCGGCTTCAGCCTGTGTATAAGTAAGCTGGCTGCCAAAACAGCTGAGTCTACTTTCATCCTGGAAATTCTACGCATACCTAAACATGCCACACTCTCACTCAGGCTTCCGGCCAGCACTGTTGGTGGTGGACATGCAGGAGGACTTTTGCCCACCAGTAAGCACCACGCCATTAACTACACCTGCATATGATGAGCCAAACGTTTCGCAATACCATCTCAGTTCCTCAGGTTCCTATGGAATCAGTGCCTCATTGCAGCTCCCACATGCCAATTCCGGATATCTCCCTGAGTGGGGTTGTGTCTCATCACACATGCTCCCACAAGCTCATTCTCACCTCTCACACTCACCTCACACGCCGTACTCACACTCAACCCGTTTTACAACCTTCCTGGCCTCGCCGCGTCCCATTCACACCGACATATTCGTCCCCTCACCCATCCCTCCCCAAAAAATCATTTCAGCTGTATACTAACCACCTTTCTAGTCCGGCTCCCTCACCGTCCCCCAAGGCCGCACCATAACCCCCCTAATCAACACTCTCCTCTCCCTCCCCACCATCCCCCTCAAAGTGGCAACCCAAGACTGGCACCCCCCCACCCACATCTCCTTTGCCTCCAACCACTCCTCACCACCCAAACTCCCCTTCGTCGACTCCCACACCATCAACAACCCCCTCAACCCTTCCCAATCCTACACCACCCTCCTCTGGCCCGACCACTGCATCCAATCCACCCCCGGTGCCTCCCTCATCCCCGAGCTCTCCCTCCAACACTTCAACCACATCATCAAAAAGGGCACCGACCCACGAGTAGAGATGTACTCCGCCTTCTTCGACCCCTTCCCCCCTTCTCCGTCCGGGGAGAGGGTTTGCGATTCCGGTCTGGCGAAGCTGCTGCACAATGAAAAAATAACACATGTCTATGTTGTGGGGTTGGCGGGGGATTACTGCGTCAAGCACACGGCGTATGACGCCGCAAAGGAGGGGTTCCAGACGGTGATCATCGAGGAGGGAACCAAGAGTGTGAACCCAGGCATGTGGGAGGAGTGCAAGAGGGAGATGGAGAGCATCGGGGGGGTGAGAGTTGTGGGCGTGGAGAGCGAGGAGGTGCAGAGGTTGTTCAACAAGAAGGAATAGGAGAACTTGGTCAAGTTTGGACCCTTGAGAGATTGTTTTGGAGCAGTATATTGGCGTTTAAGCGGTGAAAGGAGTGCTTCCAACGGTGGTTTACAACAAATACTAAGGCGTTGAGATGAGTGACCAAATAGTGCATCTAGAAAGAGTCTCGATCTTGTAAATAAGGTGTAGCCTCAGAATCAAGAGCCGGTCTCATGTATCTGTATATGGTGCCACGGAATGGTAGCTCCGTTTCCGTAAACGGTAGCTCACGGTAGGTCTGACGATCAACAGTTTCCGAGACATTTCCAGAAAGAAAATCTCCGTTGATCAACGTCACCATCTGAAACAGTCATACAATTCACAGCCAGACCATCAACAAAAATAATGCCATGACTTTTAACAAATGTCTCTTGCTATGTCAGAATGCTATGCACCTAAGGTACAGTACGAAATCATTTCTCATGCAGCTCATTAACGACTAGATATCACTTTGAACCCCCAGAAACTGGAATCCAGAAATAAAACACCCTACTCCTAACGAAGCCCATTCAACCCACTTCTTTACCGACCGACGCGAATAACACCAGCGGCCATCAGCTTCTGAATCTTGGTGCGAACCGTCGGGTTCCTCATGTGCTCATTCAGAGCAGCAGGATCGGACTGCGCTTGCTGAAGGATAGCCTGCATGACTGGGTCTCCCATGATACCCATGATCTGTTCAAATTGTTAGCAAAGATATCACGCAAGCCCATCAGTCGAGCACCGAGAGAACTCACCTCGGGGTCACGAGCCAACCGCTCTCTGGTCTGCTCCTCCGTCTCGTTCTCGCGTGCCGAGTACATGGCAGTGAAGGCCTTCTGTTGTTGCTGCTCAATCTCCTTGGTATTGGCACCCTTGTGATGCTCATTATCTACAGTTTGAGCCTCAGTGCATGCGTCGACACACTTGCTGTACTCGCGCATGCCATAGTAGGCCTGGGCCTTGCGAATGTAAGCGCGGATGAACTTGGGGTCCTTCTTGATGGCGGCATCGCAGTCATCAAGGGCACTAGGGAACTCGAGCAACTTGATGAACGCAGCCGCACGGTTGCTGTACCCGCGAGGGTCCTCTGGCGCACGCTTGATCATCTCCGAGTAGGCGGCAACAGCACCTGGCCAGTCAGACTCTTTGAACTTGGTGTTACCCTCCACGCGAGCTTCCTCGGCCTTTTCTGGGTCGATATAGGCCTTGCGCGCAGCCTCGATTTTGTTGCGTTCGGCGTTGCGGACCTTGGTCACCACATCCGGTGTACGATGCTCGCGAAGAGACATGTTGTAGTAGTCGATAGCCTGGGCGAGATCCCCGAGCTTCTCATACGCGATACCAACACGAGCATATGACTTGGCGATGAGCTTGAAATCGGCGTACAGAGCACGACCTTCCTCGGCAGCCTTGGTGCAAGTCTCAATGCAGGCCTGGTAGTCGCCCTTCTCGTAGTAAGCCGCACCAAGGTTGTTGAGGTAGGTGATATCCTTGTGAAAGTCCCACGCAGCCTGATAGTGCTTGATGGCCTCGTCGAAGTTGCGCTTCTTGTAGTTCTCGGTGCCGAGTTGCTTCTCCTTGTCGGCAGCCTCCTTCGCCTTCTTCTTCTCAAGGGCCTCCTCGTCTTCAGCCTCCGGCTCTGGTTCCGTCTCAGGAGCCTTCTTTGGCTGGGCAGACTTGGCATCTGGCATCGGTACGTCCTCCTCAGCCTCCTTAGCGGAGCCAGAAGCATCTGGTACAGATCCAGGGTCGGCCATCGTCATATCAACACCCATCAAAACACCAAGCACTTGGATAAACCTTGGGTCACTAAAGAGCTCTTGTGTGTTGTTAGGGTTCTGCTTGATAGTCTGCAGCTTGGCCATAAAGCCCGGATCCGCAAGGAAAGCACTGGTCTTGGGGTTGCTCGCAAGCTTCTGAATCAGGTTCGGGTCGCTGAACATCTGCCCAATGCCGCCAGTCGGGTCGCCACCGAAAGGGCCACCTAAGAACTTGTTAACTTGTGTCTCCCACGCCAAGTGACGATGCAAAACACTCAC
The DNA here is from genome assembly GCA_033296915.1 of Triangularia setosa. Lineage (NCBI taxonomy): Eukaryota > Fungi > Ascomycota > Sordariomycetes > Sordariales > Podosporaceae > Triangularia > Triangularia setosa. The sequence continues at coordinate 7,927 of MU866276.1, read as the reverse complement.
CAGCCCCCGCTTCAGCCTCCATGGCCCGCTTAACCGAGGCAAGATCATTCTTCATGCCAGCATTGTTGGGGTCGATCTTGAGGCCCTCCTCGTAGGCATCGTGGGCACCAAGAAGGTCGCCCTTGCCATACAACGCAGTACCCTTGCGACCCCATCCCTTTGGCCAGTCTGGTTTCAGTTCTGTAGTCTTTTGCGCGTCCTCGAAAGCATGGTCCCAGTCCTTCTTCGAAGCATACGCAGCTGAACGGTTGCTGTAGAGGATGTGGCTCTGTGGATCAATGGCAATAGCCTGTGTGAACTTGTCACTGTGCACCCGACTGGTTAGCAACAGCCCGTTGTTCTTCCACCCCCAGGTTTTCTTTGTCAAGGAGGGGTCTTTAGAAGCCTTACATGGCCTCATCAAAGTTCTTCGCGGCAATGGCCTTGTTGCCCAGAGCCTTGAGCTCGTCGGCCGTGGACATGATGCTGAGTTACTGTGGCGGGGTATAGCTTGAAAAGAGAGGTATGTAAGAGTATCTCTTGGTGTGCTTGGGTTCGATGTCTGATGAGTCGGTCGTCGTTGGGAGGAAAACAGTTAAAAAAAAAATAGGCAGGTCAGGCTGCAGAAGAAGGTTTTCAGCGCCAAAGTGCTAGAGTCTGTCTTGGACCTGGCGCAAGGCTCATGGAAAGCTCTGGACTTTCGATGTCTTTCGATGAGAATCTGAGCTTGTGATTGGTTCGGAGCATAGAGGAGCTCTGCCCCGCACCAATTTTCATGGACGTTGAGGGCGGGGTTCTCGAACAACGAACCCCGCTATGCGCTAACAACATCATCTCAATGACAGCATCTGTCATTGGCTCCCAGGCAATGAATGGTTCGTTGCAAGCTTTGATATAATATAGTATTATTCGAGCCTAGTTCCACTTGAGCCTCTTCAGTCGGCTTTTCCCTCTTCTCTAGGTTCTGAAACGCAAATAGCCCCATTCGCAGGACTCTGTTCAACGACGGCCAATATGAATACAGGACCATGAACGACTCCTTTGCTTCGATACAGTGCTGTGTCAAGTTGCATGCTACAGGGCAGTCTTCTTTGTAAACTTCGGCAACTTCTCTCGCACAGGTAAATGTATGAGCAATCCATTGGCCGCCTACCCATCTGTTCTCTCTTTCTGTATGTGGAGGCATGGTGGTACATAAAAATACCATATTGCCTTACATTTGCCATTGTGCTACATATGATCCCCACCATTCCATACCATCCTGGTGTCAGGTTCCCCAAATCCCCATGCCTTCCTTTTTCTCTTGTTTCCTTCAATTTTGCGACCCACCATTGGCCCGCCGCCGCCTGCCAAGCATCACCATGCCTGCATGCCACTTACAAAGACCTCATGTACACCTTCCAGAGTGGCTCAAATCGCTCATAGAGCACGTCCATCCTCACTATCTCATCCGGTCTCATCACCGAGAGAGACGCGGGCTGTCATCTGTCTTACAGTGTTATTTATTACGTCAAATTTAGCTAAATCAGTCAGGGACAATTGGCGCCCGTTCCCGCCCCTCCATCATCACTGCTCACCCACGATATCACCTCATCCCCATGGCAGCCCATCTCCTCGGGGAAGTATGCCGAGCGCTGAGTACCGCCGCCAATCCTTTCTCTTGTACACTAAAGCACAGCATGTTCGAAGTACCGGTTGAGGAAGTCCCGAGCCCCGATGGATTTCGTGTCACGGTGAACTCTCAAAGTCCACGAGGCAGCTGTGATTCCATGAATGGTGGTGCAAATTATACCAGCACCATATGACCCGACAAATTGGCATAACTATGTTGCGCCTGTCACTCCCCAAATGCCATCAATCCCAGTTTTTCTTTTCTCATACATCCCTCTCCTTCTCGTCACCTTTTTGTCGTCGAATCCCCATCTCAAACAAACTTGGGTCTCTGGCGCCAGCTGCCCTGTGTAACATTACATTCTGGATCCACCAACCCCTCTGCATACTCTTCATCAAACCCAATTATGGCTGCTCTCGATCCCGACAATGGCCCTCACGTCGGTCCTCCTGCTACCTCCGTCATTCTTGCGGTCATGATCGCTGTCCTCATCCTTGGCTGCGTCTTCGTCGCCCAGCGATCCTCCACCCTCGAAGTTATCCGCGAGACTATCGCCGACCGGATACGAGGTGGACGATCTGGCGTTGGGGAAGAAACACTGCAGTCAATGCCCATCGTCAAATACAACGAGGATCTTATCAATGAGCTTCAGAGGCCAGAACAAGCAAAGTCTACTTCAATGTGGGCGAGGACAAGCTTTAGAATCTGGAGCTGGGCTCAGAAAAAGGGCAGGCCGGCGACACCGCCAACCGGCAACGTTGATGGCGCCTTGTGCGTGACGAATCCCTTGTTGTCTCTTTTATTCCTGTGCTCCAGTTACTCCTGACAGAGCGTCTAAGAGCTGATTATGCTAACGAATCTGTGGTAGAGAAAACGGTATCTTGAAACCAGAAAAGAGCAAACCAACAAAAGGCCACAGTTGTGCCATCTGCACAGAAGATTTCGTTGAGGGAAGGGATGTTCGGAAATTACCATGTGGACATATCTTTCACCCGCCGTGTGTTGACCCTTGGCTGTTGCAGTTTTCGGTTACATGTCCATTGTGGTAGGCAAACCTTTCATGTGTTTTGTGACAGTGAAGCATTAAAACATGTCATCTGAGGCCAAAAGGGATTCTAACTAGGATGTATAGCCGAGTTGATCTCCAGACCAAGACCGCAAGCAATGCCTTGACAAGACCGCAACGAGCGCTCCAGCTGGACACAGGCAGAGTTTGATAAGCAGACAGGAATGCTTACGAAACCATGCGAGGCTATGGTGTTGATGTAGGCTACACATAAGAGCAAAAAATCTGACAATGGGCTGGGCCTGAGAGATAGTTGACAAAAACACATAAACTGGTTGATTCAAGCACAACACCTTACTTATATAGCGATTTTTTCATCATCTGTCACGGTCTATACCTATCTATGGGCCTTTGGTTTACTTTCATAGCCCCTCTTGAAGGCCCACGAATACAACAGAACATTCAAAAGCAAACACACAACGTCTTCTTCAACCTTTGACCTGCTGCCGCGGCTGAGGAAACTCCTCCAAAACCACCTCCTCCCCCACCAGCTCAACAACAATCTCATCCTTCACCCCCTCCCCAACATCCAAAATAAACGCATACCTCCCCGGATACAGCACCCTGTTCCCACTCAAACCCACCCTGGCCAAATCCCCCAGCACCACCCCTACCGGCGCCGCCCCCGTAGAACCCGGCTCAATATCCCTGATCCGTCTGTACCCCACCAGCGTCTTCAACGGGTACGGCTCCGGCCCGTATTCTCCCTTGACAAACACCAGCGCGACGTAATCCGACTTTAGCTCTCCGGCATTCGACACCCAGACGGAAATTTGCGGGAAGGGACAGAGATCTTTGTATTGCTGCTCACAGCTCTCGATTAACTCGGCAATGTCGATGGTTAAACTCTCGAAAACCCCGAATTTCGCAGTGAAAGTGGTGTAGTGCAACCCGTGACCGAAGGGGAGGACGGGGGAGGGGTACCACCTGTAGGTTCTGCCAGGATGGTTTTCGTTAGGGCGGAGGGACATTTCTGTTAGGGGGATTTGGTTGGTGTATTCCTCTGGGTAGACGGTAACTGGCAACCTCCCCGCGGGAGATTTCCTGCCGGTGATGATGTCGAAGAGGGCTGTCCCACCTGATTGCCCTGGGTAGCCTGCCCATAGGATGGCGGAGATATTGTGGTGGGAGAGGAGGGGGGTGTCATCGACTTGGTCACCTAGTCTTGCTACCACGAGAGGTTTGCCGAGCTGGGCTAGTGATGACAAGAGGGAGAGCTGGGTGGCGGGCCAGGCGATGGAGTCGCGGTCGCGGTCTTCGGCTGCGATGGTAAGGTCTGTGCCGCCGAAGTAAAAAATGATGTCTGATTTTGAGGCGGCGGAGAGGGCGGGGGAGGTCCACGTGTCGTTTGATGATGGGGAGGAGGTCTGGTTGACTGGCCCGGGGGCGTGGTGGAAAGTGAGGTTGAGCTGGGTGGCTGCGTAGACTGGGTTTGCGTAGTAGGGCGGGATACCGCTGTAGCCGCCGAGCATTTGGCGGGTCGCGTTGGCCCAGTGGCCTATGAGGGCTACTGTTTTGCCGGTGAGATTCAGGGGCAGGAGCCCGTTGTTTTTGAGGAGGACTATCCCGTCGGTGGCGGACTGGAGGGCGAGGGCTTGGGCTTTGGGGGTATTGACATCTGACCAGTTGATTTTGGTGTATGGATGAGGTGAGGCAGAGTCGAAGTATCCTGCTCGGATTAGCCCTTCGTATAATCTCAAAAGTGCTCGGTCGATGACATCTTCAGAGAGTAGGGACTGATTGTATGCGCCGATCACATCTGTGAACGGGGGGTAGCCAGGGACTTCGCACACGGTATCAGTCCCGGCGTTGTAGGCATCGGCGGCTGCTTCGGCTGGGGTTTGGCTGAAGTTGTGAAAGTTGGGGAGGAAGTCCTATTCGCCCATGTTAGGCAGAAGAAACACAAGCCAACGATCTAGGATGCACAGACCTGAATAGCATTACAGTCGCTTGTGATGTAGTTGTTGTGTTTGGTCCAATTCCAGTGCTTACGAAGGATGTCGTCCATCAGATAGGTGTTCACGCAAGCTGGCGTCCCATTGAGCGCGTTATATGAGCACATGAACGATCCGACATTGCTGTCTCGGGCGCATTGTTGGAAGGGGGGGAGGTAGTACTCGGAAAGGTCTTGTGAGGTAACAACAGCGTTGAACCTGTATCTCACAACCCCCTGCCATCTCTCCAAGTCGTAGGCTGCAAAATGTTTGCAAGTGGCAATCACCTTTCTAACTTTACTGTCTTTCCCTTCCAAGCCTTCGAGAAGAGCTTCGATGTAGCCCTTGATATGTACTGGGTCTTCGCCAGGTGTCTGGCGAATTGTCAATGCTTTAACATCATGTAACGCACCTAGCATAGGAAGGAATAGAGCGCAAGGTAGGTAACAAACCTCATGACCCCTTCCCCACCTCGGATCTTTGTATGGGTTGATATTGGGCGTCCAGTAGTCCAGCCCAGCAAGCTCGGCGTTGCTGAACGCCCGTGCCTCTGTGCTGATAGTGTCCGCTACCTCGAATACCAGGTCATTGTCAAAGGCGGCTGCTAATGTAATGGTATTTGCAAACGAAGTTGCGTGGGAGAATGCGCCTCCAGTTTGATTGAATGATACTCCAGGCGATGCGGCCACACCATGAAGGGCTTCGTTCCACCATGCATAAGACGGAAGACCAAGTCTTTCTGCACCGTGACTCATGCTATGAGAGACTATTAGCTCAATGCAAACTCCAATACAAGTCTTTTATGTCTTCAGCCTACTCCACAAGGTTCCCAAGCTTCTCCGTGATGTTCAAAGCCTGGACAAGGGCAGCTGCTCGCGCAGGAGGTGAGGCGGTTGTATCACATATCAAACTGTTTTTCAGTGGTCCGCTGATACAGTCTGGGCTCTTGAAACCCTCAGCTACGTCGGCAGCCAAGTAGCTAGCCAGCAAGGGCTTGCTGAGTTTCATGCTGAAGGCAATCCGTGGATGCTTTTGTCAAGAGTAGCAAGTAAGAAGACGTAAAGATTATGTATGAAGCTCCAAGGATGAGGTTTGATGAATGCCCGGAAAATCACACACTGGCTAGAGGATTAGGTATAAGAGCATGGGAGTTAGTCAGAAAATAGGTAAGAATGTCGTACGAGCGGTTGATATCAGACAGCTGGTACCCCTCGCAGCTCCAAAGTCATAATATAGGAAGCCGACCCGATTGGAGCGGCAGCAGAAGGACCTGTGACAAGCGGAGAGGCTGCGGTGACCACAAAGGTGACGGCGGATATTACCCGCAGCCAAAAGCTTGAACAGACGGTAGCTACCTATTGACGACTTGGTTGACAGACGATCTTCATTCTTGTTTTTGAATGCCGAAGCAAACAAACCGGCCCCGGGTGCCAAAGTATCTAAAATGCAGCCAACTCTCAAACAAACCAAAGGCAAGATCTCATAGAGACAGGAAAGATAAAACAAGCCCATCCATTTGCATTGTTGTGGTGAAATCACCGAGTTTGGTCGATCAAGACGAATAGAACAACAAGCGCATGTCTGGAGACCTCTGGGAGCCCGACACATCTCTGGAACCCGGGAATTTCGACCGCCTTTCTCATACCGGGTTATCCAACATACCAAAATCTTCTTCGTCACATCCGAGTCTTACCCAGAAATATCAGGCTGGTAGCTCTGTAGTGTACTGGTGCGCTTCTCGATCTGATAATTCATGTCGTATATCAGCCCCATTATTCTGGTCTGCCTCTGCAACCTCCGGCTCGGCTTGCTTCTCGTACATTACTTTCGGTGCCGTAAATTGGCTCGTACCGTTCTCAGGAGGTGTCGTATTTCCCACCACGTGGGATTTGTCGGTGTTCGGCTTGTTTTGTCGTCTTTTATACATGATCATCGCCGCAGCGACCACCACAGCTGTGACAGTCGCAACACCGCCTACAATTATTCCAGCAATCGCTCCACCGGAAATCTGTGCTATTAGTAAACACAAGGTTAGCCGTCGTTTTAGTAGTCTCAACCAACAGTGTATAGGCCTGATACTTACCTGTCTCATGCCCTTCAGCCTGACTGTCAGTCTGTAATGGCCCTGCGGTGGTACCAGTCGTCGGCACGAGAATACTGGTGGCTCCCTCAGTGATCGCCGCCAACGACAGCCCAGCGCTCCCACAGTAAGTTCCCCAGACTCCAAGGGCCTCACTCACAATCCCATCTTGCGCCTGCCTAGTGCCACATCGACTAGCCACGCAGCCAGTCACAAATCCCTTCCCTCTTGACACCCTTTCTTCATTGTTCTCCCTATCGCACAGGCACCCATTGTCCCAAGGTTCTCCACATCCCATATTCGGCATCAGATCGTCTTCGCTCTGTCCAGCATGCCATAGACACAGCCGAGCGCACTCCGGCATCGCAAGGTACCCATCGAAGCTCTTGATCGAGGCGACGGTGGGTATCGGCAACCCGTTTTCTGCACAATAAGTGTTGTAAACGCCCAGAGCTCGAGTAACAGCCCCATTTGATGGGGCATCCTCTTTTGGGCTCCCGCACCGACTGGCCACACATGTAGAGATGAACGAGGAGGCCTTGCTGGCCAACTCCCGCTGGCAGAAGCATTCGTTAACCCATGGCTTGCTGCACCCGATAGCCGCCGCCAGGTATCCGGTTTCGCCCGTGGCAGTGTGCCAGAGACAAAGTTTGACGCAGTCGCGTTGCTCAAGGAAAAGCGGGAAGGTCGAGATGGCAATGGGGACGTCAGCGGCCGAGATTGATAGGAGCAGGAGTAATGCTGCAATAATACCATACATAATGGCGGTGGTGCCGAATTATGTTTCTGGTGCCAGACAGAATTGGAATTGAAAAAAGGATTGTCGGCACGGAGAACAGGCAACTTGAAAGCCTGTGCTGGAGAAAGCGGGCTGTGCAAAAGCAGGAAGGCGCGCACCCGAGGTCGAGACCGACATTGTACAACCTTTTAGGTTGCAGTGAAACAAAAGAAAACGAGGAACCTGAAAAAAGCCAAGCTCATTGGCACCAATCAAAATTTTATTGAAGAACCGAGACACCGAGTAATGACAAGTGACCATTCTCGGTAGCCTTGAAAAGAAAACTGCAACTATCTGACAATGATACCAAGAGACTGCTGCAGCGCTGGCAACAAATCAAATCTATCAAACAAATCCATCAAATCAAATCAAATAAACAAATAAAATCAAGGTTTTTGAGGCACCAAACAAATCAAATCCAAAACTTGATTTGATTTGATAGATTTGACAGATTTGATAAATATAAAGTGCCCAAGGT